>VSDK01015859.1:349514-368841 GCA_009767595.1 Symbiodinium kawagutii
AGGAATGCCATTGATGATACAGCAAATCTTTGGCTGACTTACATTTGTGTTGTATCCGGTGCAGGTACATTTTTGTACATCTATATACATGTATATACTTAGATTCTCGGATATGTGCGCACATGTGGGCACTTTTTTCGCGTGCCATGCCATCCTGGCATAGCAATCCCAGTGGTCCGTGGCGCTGTGTCCAGGTCAAGACCATGATGGAAGGCTACATTGCGACGGTGGAAGCCGCCAAGGCAGCCAGCGGGTGCAGAGGAGGGCGAATGAAACGGTGATGAACGGGTGATATGGGGATGGGTCAATATTAGTAGGGTTTCAAAGTAGGATTAAATCTTACTTGAAAGCTCGATATTTGAATTGGCACCACAGGGCTCGGACACGTCGAAATCATGTTTCTGAAGATGATGACTGAGTTAATTCAATAATTCATTCTGCACCATGTACATCCTGGTGGTATCTTGGCACATGCTCTGCTTTGGACGATTGACCCGCAGTCATGCTTCGGCTGCGGTGCGTGTATTGGACAGCTTTTAGGGATTGTTCAATATTAACCAACCATAATGGAGGATAGAAACCAACAATTTCATAGGGAAAACAGCCTGGTTAATGATAGGGGAACCAGGGGTACAGGGTTTTGACCCACAGCCATATAATAGTTCACCACAAGTAGCGGCTATATAGTGCTTATAAGAACGGTTGGTTAATGTTGATGGCCGGTGGTTGATGAACTGGTGATCGAATTGTTAGTGATTCGCCAATCATGATTTATAATGATGGTTGATTACTTTAGGGTCAAAGATATACATGTATCGCCAGGGGTTATAGATATTCGTTAATTGTTGCCGATGACTGGTTGATGCTCAATGATGGCTGAAGATCATTGGCATCGACTAGTTTATGCTCACTGATGGCCAATCATTGGCAGTGACTAGGCAATACTTATACGAAGCTAGAACTCATGAGGTCATTTGAGCATGTTTGCTTGATGTGTAAAATGACACAATTTCACTAATAGGCAAATGCTCTTGCTTTGAGCTCGTTTGTGACCCCAGAGACATAACCACACCAATGATATGGAAGGTTTACGACCACAATCACATGTCGATGTCGCAGACACTCCTGTCATGATTGGCCATGAAACTACGACATGTTTTCCTCAACAACTAGTTCATCAGGAGATAACTATTGGAACCATCACTACTGGCCATTGATTCTCAGCCATATTTGGTCACTAATGGCTCATCAACCTTTGCTTAGCCATCAGTAGCCGTTATTAGGCATGGTTTAACATTTCACCATCATTGCAGATTGAGCACAAGGCTGATACGGTTGTCATCAGTTTATCATCATGGAGCGGTTTCATCCCAAAATTTCCCAAGTGTCTAACCATCAACTGATCGACAAACCCAAGCCGCTCAGCCTTTCTTCTGTACTTTTGCATTGCGACATCGCGCGCGTCTGCTATTTGATGCGCACCGGTTCGCACAGGTTCGCACCGGTTCGCACATGTTCGCACCGGTTCGCACCGGTTCGCACCGATTCGCACCGGTTCGCACCGATTCGCACCGGTTCGCGCCGGTTCGCACAGGTCCGCACCGATTCGCACCGATTCGCACCGATTCGCACCGATTCGCACCGATTGCACCGATTCGCACCGGTTCGCGCCGGTCACATCAGTTCGCGCGGATGCGTTGCACGATCCATCCAGCATACCTATTCTATACTTCGTTCTAGCACGGTCCGGTATGGTGTACCAATTTCTTTCATGCGCTTCAGTTTGTTTTTTACATATTATGGTCGGACCTCGTATAGCCCTATAGTCAAATGAAGTTTCGTGGAAAAAATCTGGCTACAATCCACTAGATAAGCGTAGCGCAGAACAGAATGATTCATGGTATGTGTGGTGAAGAGGCCAAGTGAAGAGTAAGTATAGTGAAGAAGTAGAGCTAGGAGTACGTGTAGTGGAAAAGTAAGGTGAAGAGTAACTGTAATGAGGAGGCGCAATGAAGAGTACGTGTAGTGAAGAAGTCAAGTGATGAGTGACTGTAGTGAAAAAACCAAGTGCAAGTTTATATGCGTAGTGAAGAAGCCAAGTAAAAAGTAACGATAATGAAGAAGTTAAGTGAAAAGTACGTATAGTCAAAAAAAGAGTGAAGAGCAAGTGTAGTGAAGAAGTGCCCTCCACATGTTTCTCTAATGTGCATGGGGCATCAGCTGATCGTCGGATGTCTTGGAAGTGTGACTTTGTGTGGCAGGCGTGGCGCTTCGAGGGCATCTACTCATCCTCCACATGCTTTTTGCCACGTAAATGGAACATCATGTGATCATCATCTTTGCGCAGTTGTGACTTTTTGTGGGTGCTGTGGTACGAAGCGTTGTAATATACAGTATCATTCTTTTTGGTAATTTCTAGTATTTTGCAATACCTTGTAATACCTTGCAGTACCTTGTAGTACAATGTAGCAGTCTATAGTACGGTGTGGCACATTGTACTACTTTATAGTATTTGGTAATACGTTGTCATTATGTTGATTTTTGTTTTGTAATATTTTGCGGTACTTTGTCATAAGTCGTAGTGCGTCTTAGCACCTTGTAGTGCTTTGTAGTAAGTTGTAGCATGTTGTAGTACATCGCGTTACCTTTTAGTACGTTGAAATATTTTGTAGTTTTTCTACTACGTTGTAGTACTTTGCGGTATTTTGTTGGACATTGGAATATTTTTGTTTTACACTGTCATACCTGTAGTACCTTGAAAATATTTTGTGGTACGTTTTAGTACCTTAAATTACTTCGGACATTTGGTTGTATGTTGTAGTCCCTTAGTGTTTTGTCATACAGCGCAATATATTGTAGCACGTTCGTCTGTGCTGGTGCGTTGTTCACCCTTACATCTTTGTTTGGAACGTTTTTGTTTGGTACGTCTTTGGGCTGGTTTGTTTTTGTGCGGTACTTTTTTGTGTGGTACGTTTTTGTGTGGTACGTTTTTGTGTTTGAATAAATCATTTGAGAAGGTGCATGTAAACTAGAGAAGACAAAACTTACAGCCCGGGAAGAACAGCTCAGAAGAGCGGCTCAAGGGAGTCACGCAACACAGCGAAGAGTAGCTTACAAGAGCCCGGACAAGATTAAGAGTCATGCACCTCCGCGAACACAACCCAGCGACAAATACCCCCGACAAATCATTCATGTAGCTCACTGCAGGTAAGACAGCCGAACCAGCAATGCCAAGACCACACAAACATTTACGCCAGGAGGGCCCGCGCGACGCAAACGCAGCTCCAACACATAGCCCGCCCAAAGCTTGGAACAAGAATCGCGCTCATTTCCTGTAGGCAAAATATGTCCCCATCCCTCTATAGGGTCATCGCGCTAATTTCCTGTAGGCAAAATATGTCCCCATCCCTCTATAGGGTCACATCTCCCTCCCATTGGAAACTTCCGCCCCCGCCTCGAGCGGGCTCTAGTTGCACGCGTTCTCTCACAGTCAGAGCAGTTCATATCCTGGTTCGTTGGAGTACGCGCAAGTAAACTGTATAGTACAGAGCGGTACGTTGTACTACGATGCAATACCTTGTAGCGCGTTGTAGCACGATGCGCAGAGTAGTATACAAAGTAGTAGTATTATGGTGTAATGCGTTGTTGCGCGTTAAATGTGTAGTACACAGAAAACAACGAAGGCGCAATAGGCTTCGTACGGAAAAATGAATTTGAGAGTCGCACACTGACAGTTTAACCAGCTCAAACCGCGCAAACCTGCGCAAACCCGCGCGAACCCGCGCAAACCCGCGCAAACCCGCGCAAACCTGCGCAAACCCGCGCAAACCCGCGCAAACCCGCGCAAACCCGTGCAAACCCGCGCAAACCCGCGCAAACCCGCGCAACCAAATTCAGACACAATTCCCGCTACACTGTACTTTTGCGGATCACTTGCAGTTGTCCTAGGCCCCAATCAAAACGAGTGTAGGCCGTTGTAGGTATGTGTTTGTAGGGTTTTCCATTGCAGCATCATGAACAGCTACGGGCTGCTCAGCAGTGGGATCACCCCCATGATACTGTTGTGTCTTGGAGCTCTAGAAACACGTACAAGTTTATTCTTGTTGTGCCCATACACGTTTTCATAATGGCTGATGAATAGTTAATTGATGGTTAGTTAATGGTTAGTTACGGCTAGTTGGTTCTCGCTTCATTGATGCTTCAAGAAGGTTCCGTTCATAACCGGACCGGTAATGATTTTTCGCCAGGTTTCTGACCCTACCGGTCGGCTCGTCACGCATGCTGGCTCTAATGGTACAGCTCAAGTGGCTATGGGTCAAACTCTTAACCAACCAATTTCATGGGGGATAATCACCAACAATAATAGGGAGAACAATGGTCAATGATTGGGGAACCAGTATAGTCCACAGCCACTGACAGTTTTGGGGCACAGGTTATATGAACAGATCTACACAAGTTCGATTCCGACCAAGATCGAACAAGTCTGCCCCTTTGGTTGCTAATAGTGGTTATTGCTCACGAAGCAACAATAGCTGGTACATCCAAACATCGATAGAGACATGTGATGCAGCATTTTTTTTGACCGTGGGGCAATTGTTAGTCATCCCTGCTATCAACCATCATTGACCAGCATTACCAACCAACCGGTAACGGCTATTTTTTAGTGCACTTAGGGTTATCATTGGGGAATACCCTTTGTGAGTAGTCCTATCGTAAGGTAGGCTACAACTCCGATATTCATGGTCAGCAAAAAGTTACAAAGTGGGTATGCGCATCCAAGTGCCAACCAACCCCTGACCGGCCCTACGAGGCGTCCTCAGAAAGCGATCGGGCAGTGAATCACTATGTGCAGTGCTGCTACACTGCGGCCACTTGGTGGCATTGGTTGACGCAAGTTGAGAGCGGTGCTAATCATGGGATTTTCATGAGTCTTGAGCAACTTATACACCCCTTATACGGGTTAATTAGTTGCTGGTTCATTATAACCAACTCACATGTGTTCATCACACTTATACATAAACCAACTACAGTAGAAACGATTAATGATGCTTAATTACCAGCGATAGAGGTCAGCGATGCGTGATGACCACACTGCAATGCCTGGAGTTATGCGTTTTTGAGCTACGTTTGAGTACTAGGGGGATAGCTGTAGCAATGTTCGCCAGCCATCCAAAAAAATCTGATGTGGATGGTACCATTAGACTTGGACAACGTTTTCCAGGCTACGTTGAATGGTTTGGTATCAAACTTTTGGATCGGCAGTACTGGTGATGTGCCCTGTATGATGGGAATTCAAGATGTTGTGATGTGTGGTCGAGTTTTACATTTAACTGATTTTCTATATCTTTTCCATTCAACAGAATTCTGGAGTTTAAAATGAACCTCTTTAAAGTCTCATACATTAGATGGTTAATCATGTTGGACCGTCATTATGTGCCATGAAATGTCAATAATAGTCGGTCATTGGTGTAGTCGAATAACCATCAACTATTGTCAGCCATCATGGAGCATCAATTGTTTAAACAACCACCATTAACAGCATCAACTGGTAAAGAAACCACCATTAGATCATCACAAACCATCATTAAGCATCTCCACCACTTTTCACCAATACTTAGCCATCATTTTCCAACAATCAACCAACCGTTTACCATCAATGTAGCATCAATTAATCGTCATCGTAGAACAGTTTATTAGCCAAACATGAATCTCATCAACGACCATCATCAATTAAGCGTTCAACTTAATTAACCACTTATTACCCAACCAGTAGCATATTATTAATCATTAACCAACCAGTAGTTGATTAAGATGATTAACCAATCATGATGATGGGTGACCCAACTATTAACCACTTCTGAACCACTTAATCGTTAACCAACCATCGTTACTCATGAATTGCTACTATCATTCACTGCAATACTGAATTTCACTATGGCAGCAAACATCAGCAACCACTAGGCGGCTCTTAGCAACCAACCATTGTTACTCATGAATCAACTACTGGTACCATCCTCCACTACCATCGCTCCTCATCAACAACCATCATTCACCACTTACTAACCAAGCATTGTTACTCATGAAGTACAACCATCATTCACCACTTTCCAACCAAGCACGATTAACCATTTACCAACCAAGCATCACTTATTAACCATCGTTCACCATCATTCTGAAGAACCATCATTGATTAACCAACCACTAACCATCATTCACCATTGGTTAACCCAACTATTCGCAGCTTATGAACCACTTACAGTGATGAATGACTAACCAAGCATTACACATAAACAACCATCATGGATTAACCACTTACCAACCAAGCATTATTAACCACTTACTGACCAAGCATCACTCGTCATCTTCTCCACCATTCCTTGCTCGTTCCCTCGCCCAGGCCATGGCCAAGGCGTCCGAGGATCTGCTTCGCCTGGCCGGGAGACACAAGGGAACTCGGGTGGTTGGTTGATGTGGCTTGGTTGGTTGGTTGGTTGATGGAGGTTGGTTGATGGAGGTTGATGCTGGTTGATGTTGGTTAATGTTGGTTGATGTTGGTTGGTTGATGATTGATGTTGGTTGGTTAATTTTGTTGGGGTTAATGTTGTTTATTCATGGTGAGCGGGGATCAGTGGTTGATAATAGGGATGAACAATAGGGATTGGTTGGTTGGTTAGTTGGTCGGTTGGTGGTTCAACCATGCATCTGAAATGATGAACGCACCATGGACTAGCGTTGTCCCGCGATTGACCGTAGGTTCCTTCACTTTGGTACTTAAGTTTGGTATAGGGGTCCCATTGTTGCTCAATTGTGACAAGACCCACCACTGGATGCACAGTGTGACAGGGTCATAAAGCTTTCATGGGATGTTTTTTTTGATATTCTTGTTGGTAAAGGTTGACCATTTGTTTGCTTGGCCAATGCCAACCAACAGTGTGTTGCCTTTTGATGGTCAGCCCAGAACTGTCTACTTGGATAAGGTTTAGTCAGGATTGGTATTGCCTATGTTCAAGCGTCGTTCACCAACTATCACCATCAGATACCAGAATCGTATACCCATGTTCAACCACATTGAAGCGTTTTCACCCATTACACAACCAGAATGTAGTCATTATCAGGTCCATTGCAAAGTCATTGTAGCCATAGTCATCGTCACTTGGTACATTTTTCTGGCCATCACTGATTGGATACTCGGAACTAACCATGGTGAGCTTTGAGAAGCCATTCTTAGCCAGTAGATAGCCATTGCATAATTGGTACCATCATCCATGAAGCAAACAAAAACCCAACCTTTCTTTTTCCAAGAGACCCTTCCAATACTGTACCAATACTGTACCATTCTAGGGATTCTAGGGATATCAACATGTTCCAAGCCATTCCAGGGATTACTCTTCAAATTATACTCAACATCATTCAACATCAACACCCAATCTATACCACGTCAGTTTGGAGGTTTATCTCCCTCTTTGAAAGCTCTTTCGGTGAGAGTATGTGCCCTCACTTGGAACTATGGATCGCGTACATGATGTGATTCCATGTATATAGAATACTAAAATTATATTAATATTATACTACTATGATATATGATTCATGTCTCTCGCTCTCTCTATATATATATATTATATTCTTTTACTATTACATATCTTCTACTATTATAAACAAATATATATATATATATATCTATTACTGCAGCATTCCGTACCTCAGGGATCAGAAACCGGCGATTCCCATCCCCAGCCGTATCCAGGCCGGCGAACTCAGCGTGGCTGCAGCGGCGCGCCTGGGCAAAGGCCGGTTCAGAACTTTCACGGAGAGTTGAGATTGTCCAATGCTTCGACAAAATGATGGATTAATCATAGCATAGTGAAGTCTCAACCATAGTGGATTGTAGCCAGGTTAACCCTATGGTCAATCATAGTTTAGGCGTGTAAGCATGGTTGATTGTCATTTCAATCGCACCTGATATCAATGGTTTCAAGCCTACCAGGTTGATATCAAGCTGATATCAACCGTGGTTATAGTACTGTAGTAGGCTTGTACCCTGCCATGGTGTACCTCCATCCCATGACCATTTCCGAACCCAGACGAAGGTACCCCAATTCTATCACCCAAGCAATACAAAGTGGTAGAATGAAAGAGGACCTAAGAACATACAAGGTTATGGTAGATATAACTGCAGTTAGATGGCTTACTAATCAACTTATAAGTAGGTGGCCTCACCTTGTAGAAGACATGTGAAAGTCACAACTCAAAACCGCATAGACATAAACGAGATTTGTTTGGCAACATAGGGCTCAAGGAATATAGGGTCGCATGGCCAAGATCTCGTTCCAAAAGATGTGGTGGTTTCTCAAGATAGGGGACCCAAAATGGTAGATTGATCATATATATATTTATATATAGAGTAGATAGTTGATATTGGATTATTTGGGGAGTCCCCTATTTTCAGAAACTATCATGCAAGATCTCGTCCGAAAGATGTGGTCCTCAGCAATGGTTGTCCTCCAGATGGTGGTTGTAACGAATTCCTCGGCAGGTGATGGATTAAGCCGACAGCAGAAGGACCTTGAGAAGAAGGCCTTGAAATCGATCGAAACCAAGCTATGTGAATGTGGTCATCAAAATGGTTTGTAGAACTTGGTACTACGGAGTACCAGGGCTAGGCTTCTAAAGGGCCTTTACAGGCGGAGTGAGGCCAGGAGCTACCAGGAGGGTTCCAACCAAATGCTAGATGATGATAAATGATTCTTAATGATTGTTCACGATGCTGAATGATGTTTGAGGTCATGATTGGGCTTGGGAAGCCAGTAGCTGGTGAATTCTGGGGTAGCCCATATATGCACAGCTGCTACCTCCATTTGGTTCACAGGGATTGGTGACACGGCCACTGGTGATCATGCAATTTCGTTTGAAGAGGACAGGCAAATCTCCCATTTCCATTGTACCAATATCATGGTTGGTCCCCTGTGGTCCGGGTACATATGCCCATGAATGACCAAGCTTGTCCAACTTTTGAGATGTTAACTCCATCAACTGCTACCCATGGCTGCTGGAAGGTTGACCCAGCTGGGCCACATGTATGATACTAACCCTTAGCAGGATTGATGCACGCGCCCCCAATGCTGCTGATCACTAAACCATCAAGCAAAAGACAGTTGCACAACCTGCAAACATTATCCACACGAAACATTAAGCTGGTGGTGGTTTCAACCACTTGTTATTTTCCCTAGTACTGTAATCATTAACAATTGATGCTTGGTTGACTAATATTTTTCATGACGGGGTGGTGAGCACCACCCAGTTAAGAACACCAATCCAACCAGCGGCTGAATCGTGAGCCGTATACCCCCCAGGTAGTGGTTGATCACAGCACGCGACGAATGGTGGGTCCACAGCCGGGTGTTTCTCAAGCCACGGAGGACCCTAAAACGGTTGGTTTATTACCTAAAGATGGTTTAAATAAAAGATGATTTGGGAGATGATTTTGGGCCCCCCCTATAACTTGAGAAACCACCACATTCGCTGAGCAATGAGCATGAACCAAGAAAGGCACCCTGACACAGTTGATGATCAACCTGCGATTGCATGCACATACCAGTCACATTCAGTCAGATCCATTCAGCGTCATCCATGCTTACCACGGGACGACCACCTTGAACTGTGGTAACCATGATCGTACTGTAGATAATCAATCATCAGTCACCATGTTCTTTTTCTGATGTTCTGTCAAGAATTTACCTGACCTTTTTCCTAAGCAGTGAAAACCATGCCCATTCACGGGTACTGGTTCTCAACCACTTTATCAACCATTAGTGTTCCACCATTAAGCAATCCAAGAAGCCAAGTTCATTGTTTATTGGAAATTGCAGCTTGTCCCCAACATTCTTGCCGGTTGCCAATATGATTCTATGTAGTCTCATGATTGAAGACATGGTTACTACATTATATTACCCCTATCTTGAGGAACCACCACATCTTTGGAACTATGGTTGCTGGTTACTATATGATTCCATCATGCTTAATGATAAAAAGTCATGGTCACCGTTGATTTGGTTGGTTTATTTCTCAAAAAAGGCCAATATCAAGGATGAATCAAGGGTACCCCTATGACTTGAGAAACCTCCCTATCATTCTATGATTGTTCTATGTTTTTGTTTTACGCTATATGTAGAACTATGGTTACAAGTGACATCACCATTTGGATCTATGGTTGCTGGTTATTATATGACTTTTTCATGGTAAAAACCCATGGTTACAACACGATTCTATTATTTCAATGATGCAAAACATGGTTAGATGGTTTTGAGAACCCATGAAACATTGAGCACACCCATCCAAGTGCGCCATGCCCACAACTATATGGTTTGGAGATGAAAATGATTGGTCACCACATTCTCCTAGATTTTCTCCTAAGTGAGTGAAGAAACCACCACATGATTCCATGATCACCAACTTGTCATCCCCTACCCTCGTTGCAAGCCCGACCTTGGCGGACGAGTTGGCGAGTTCAACGCTGCGCAGGTGCAACGGCTGTCACAGAGCTCCAGGAGCGCTTTCCGCCAGCGATGGTGGCTGATGGCTGAGGGGTAACAGGAGCTGAATGGTGCTCTAAAGCTAGGGTTGATGATTGTCAATGATGGTTAATGAAGGTGAATGATGATTGATGATGATTGATGATGATTGATGATGATTGTCAACGATGATTGATGGTTGAATAATGATTGATGATTGTCAATGATGGTGAATGAGGGTGAATGATGATTGATGATGGTGACTCATGGTTAATGATGGCTAATTAACTTAACCAGCAAAACTCATAGTTAGTGGATGGTTATTGGATGGTTCATAGCTGAACGTGATGGTGAACGGATGGCAAACATGGTGGTTACTAATGGTGCATAACTAGCTGGCTAGAGTTGAATGGTTGTAGTCTCATAGTGGTTAATCTATATCAATTTTGTTTCAAATGACTTTTTATAAGGTTCCATTGGATAGCCAGTTACCATGGGTGTTCTTGTGTGAAGACAACTTGAGAGTGGTTCATTTGGTATATGTGGTTACTGTGTCATGATGAAACCACGCTTTTAAAATGACCGTGACTACAAGTGGTGTAATCAATTACGTGAAGCCTTTGTTTTCCCTAAGACATGAATCCAACCTTATTCTTGTGCTCATTCGGGCAGCACCCAAGTGGAATATCGACGCCCACAGTGTTGTGACCATGCCACACTCAACCGTTTCTCAGCATTATTCATTGCCATTAGCCATAAACAATTGTCGTCAACCATGTTTACAAATCACCAATGACCAGTATCAACCCTCATAATGAACCATCATGCTTTCCACCACAGTGTCATCACAATTGTTGCAATGACCATCAACAACCATCATTGTTACCATTTTCGACCAATCGATTCACCATCAATTACTGCATTGTAACATATCATCCATAGCCAGCCATTAACTAACCTATATTATTAACCATCGCTTATCATCATTACAACCAATTAACCTGTAACCAATCATTATCTAACCATATTATGAACATTCACCAATTAGTTAACAAAATATTTCACCATCAACAACCATTCTGATCCTCGCGCCCCCCAGCGATGGCTGCCCGGCACGCTAAGCCAGGACACCGTGGCTGTTGAGTTCAGAGGTGTGGGGGCCGGTGGAGATCAATGCACCATGGCTTCGTACTGTGAATGACATCTATAGTCATCGTACAGACAACCATAGGACGATGGGTCGATAATGTGTGATAATAGTCAACTAAGATTGTTAGGAGAATACATATTATATATATTAATTCAACACGACAAGCCTACCATCCAGGATTGTTTTCGTGCTCCCAGAAAGGATAACCTCGAGGCCTGCATGATGATCCTTGAGCTTCCAAGTGGCAGCTGGGGTTTCCCAGCGATTCCTGCAGGCTATTGGTATCTTCATGTCTTGCAGTGGTGTGCGCGACTTTCACAAGCCATGAATCGGTATCTTCATTGGACAATGTGGTCTACTATTATTGGTGTCTTCATGTTTCCTTTTGGCTCAATCACAATGTTTCGTAGGCAAACATTTCAAAATTGTAATCGGCAAAACTCTAAATGAAAGCCATCTCTTAGCTGAGCTGTTTCACCATGGCAACCAGCGTTCAAAACTCCATTCTGGCGTGCCCATTTGTGGCCCAAAAGGTGGACGATTGCATCACTCAGCATCTCACTGCTGGTGTTGATTGCTTGGGTACCAGTCCGCCGGCCCCCAAGAAGAATGAACCAATGAACCTCCTAGACCTGGGCTGTTCACCGACAATCCTAATCCCCCACCGGATTGCGGATTAGGGGGTTTACCGATTGCCTCCGCTTGGGGGATTGCGGATTAAAGCTTTCCAGGTAGCTGCTGTTTGGGCATGATTGGGGTTTGTTTTTCACGTTTCTTACCCCACTTCCGTGAAAACATGAGGCCAGAAAGCGTTTTTGGTTTAAGGTTTCTCGCTTGGTCGTTTGGGTGGTGGGTAAGACAAGGAGTTGAAAATCACAGTATCAAAGGGGTTCCTTTAACTAAGGTCCATGAATTAAACCCCGAAAGCCGAAGTCCCAGTCTAGGATACATGTTTGGGGTTTACTAGCTTTGCAAAAGGGTTCCCCACTTATTGCTTCCCCTGCGGATTTTTCAGGTGGAGTCCGTGGCGGCCTTGTCTCAATAGTCCTTGTCTCAATAGTTCTCAAGATTCAAGAGAAAAATCCCTTTTCCAGTTTGCCCGGAAATAACCTTCGAAAGCTGTAGTCCGAGCCTTTGTTGCACGTTCGGGGACTAATCCGCGTAACCGAACCGGAAGAAATGTTTCACCTCGGAATGTATTGTCGTCTTTGGGCGAGACAGGAATAACCCCCAAATTAGTCGTAATCCACCGGAGGATTGCGGATTAGAAGGATTACCCTCCAAAACGCGGATTGCGCGGATTAGGATTAGGATTAGCCACGTCGTGATTTTGAAGTGGCCAGTAGACAGTCTACATGAAGGCCTATACTCGTGATCAGATGTGATCAGTATGTCAAATGAATGATTTTACCAATGGTTTTCGGGGCTTGGATTTTGGCAATGAAGAGTTGGGGATGCGTTGGAGCTTTCGTGTGGCACGGTAGGGCTCTACATTTATGTTGGTTTCGTTACAAGACCGACAATTCTACTGTTGGGGATTGCAACCAGTTTGGTTTTTTAGATCCTCAATCGCCCTTTGATGAGGAACCCCCCAACCAGGTTGAGAAAAGCCCACTGTGAAGCGAATTTCCAGTGGTCGTTGCAACTGTAGAGACTTTTTGCCATGTAAATGTGTTGAAACCAAAATAACAATTGTAGAAAAATGCTCCAAGATATATCAACATATGTTTTTCCTCATTTTCTATCGATGACTGATATGCATGATGATTCATCACTCCGCTGCGGCCACACCACGCCTGCCATCACAACCGCGGCTTCTGAGCTCAAGCGGAGCCACGGGGCCATGGAGGAAAGGGATGGACATGGTCCAGCCCTGTCGCTGGTGCATCGGCACGTCTTTGGTCTCAAGTGTCTCAGCTGGAGAGTGACCCAAAGTCGTCGCGGCAAAGTCGCGTGTTTCTGTGATTTGGCTATGGGTCGATATTAACCGACCAACTAATGGGGATAAGAACCACCAATAATAGGGAAACCATGGGAAAACAATGGTTAATGATCATTTGTTCAACCAGAAGTTCATGTTAAAAAAAATGTTGTAGTCCATTTGTCCATGCTTTTTGCTAGACATGTACTATGATCATCCAATGATATCATGTACATCATATCATGGATATCATTGTTCCCTCAGGACCGTGTTTCCTCTAGAAGAGTCGCAACCAGCCGCTACCCAACAATGACATTTGTTGGGAATACACAGGTGTCTTCTGAACATCCAGTACCAAGAGTAACGATGTTTGAACAGTTTCAAGATGTTTCAAGAAACTTATAAACATACAAAAGATTTACTGCCCATAGTTACTGCCCATGTATAGTTCCTCCCTGTAGCTCTTATCCACTTGATCTAACGCAGAGCCTCGCCAAGGCCAGATGTGAAAAACAACGTTCACTATGCCGAGGACCCGGGCAGCCGGTCACGGTTACCCAACAGTGACGACTGCTAGTCGTTTCTTCCGTGCAGCTGAAAACGGTATTCTTCCTGTGCCAGATGAGCACTGGGGGTCATCATGCCATGATTGGTGGCTTATCCCGGTGGCGCTGTGGTTGAGGGGTTGCTGTTAACACTCCCACCCCACCAGGATACACAAGAAAGACTCAGAAAAACACAGCTTAATCAGCAATCCACACCCGAATTGGCTCAGCCGCATCTTATAAAGACCTTCTTTTAAGGAGTATAACGGTATATATAACCCACATTCAGGGCTGGTTAGAACCTTCCGTTTTCATGGGTTTTTGCTGCCAAGGGTAGACCTTTGCCAATGAAACAAGCTGCCACAGTTGTTCAACTCGGACGCCAGGAGACACAGATCATCTATCCGGCAGGGACCAATGCGGTCCTATGGCAGGCGGATCAGAAACAGCAGAAGATCTTCCAAGGAGTGCCTTCTGTCGGCGAACTGGGACTGGAAGAGGTGTACGTATTTTAAGCGATTCTTAAACTAGGGGACTGCCAAACTGGATGGTTAAGTATTCTATATGAATGGTTGATATTGGATGATTCGGGGGTACTCCTATTGTAAGAAACCATGACTTGTTCACTGCAGTGCTTTGTTAGCAGTGAGAGTGACGACAACAGCTTGTGGTGTCGACCCATTGCTGTTGCCCACACGAAATTAATAAACCAAAAGCTTGTCGAAAAGACCAGATGCCCAGCTCATGCACAACTTGGGAACGTTCTGCAAAAAAGAGTTGAACAGCAATGTGTTATTGTTCATGTGTTTGTTTTAACAGATGCAGATTTACACAGTTAGAAGTCCTCTTGTTTTTGGGGTTAATTGCTGTAGATACTGTATATACGGCATCTTACTTACATGTAATATTGTTGAAATGAGGTCAAAATACCAAGCCGCTTGAAGGCGGTTGGCTGTTGGCTCACTGGCAGGTGGGTGCTTGAATAGCAGCCCTCACTGGGTTCCTCCAAGTTGGTCAAGCCGCCACCCTTCCGAACAAAGGGGCAGGTGACCATGCCATTTATGGGATATTCGCCAGGGATACAGGGGTCCTTGACCCACAGCCGGATTGAAAGAATCATAAACTTAAGTGTGGTTGCAGGTCGCTGGATCGTGGCCCGAAACGAACATCATGTTTGCAGCGATCCTTGTCTTCCTGTTACTATTGTGAGTTGTTTCCCAATTCTTGCGCACTATGATCCCTGAGTGTGGAACTGTTGATTGATATGCACTTGGATCATTGAGTAGGAAATTACTGATTGAAAACTAAACCACCTTGTCCATCCTTGTCCCTTTCATCATTGATCAATACATTGCTTATTCAGAACCGCTGAATCAGATGGTCCTTTCATTGATCATAAAATTGCTGTTCGAGACCCGCTAAAACCCCTTTTCCATCGTTGGGTTGGTGGTTTTATTTTTTGACATTTTTCACCATACTAATTCATTAACTGGAATGATGGCTAGAAATTGACCTGTGCATGTTGCGTTGTACTCTTTACAACCAGGTAACAATGGTTAGTCTATGACCATAAGTTGCCACATCACTTTAACCATCATTAATCAACTTAATCATATATATATCAGAGGCTTAACTCCTCATTGAATCATGAATGACCCCCGAATTAAACATCACTAAGACATTTGGTGGTTTCTCCAAATAGGGGACCCCCCAAGATGGTTGGTTTATTACTGTAAATGATTCACATTGGATGACTGGGGGAATCCCCTATTTTGAGAACCCCCCCTTTGATCATTTTCACAGAACATTTCTTATTTTCCCTAGTAATTATTAACAAATAGTTGGTTGACTGATATTTTTTATAGGGGTTGAAAGCACCAACCAGTCATAGATCACACTGGTTTCAGCTTCACCGAACCAACTTGCTGCACCAGGACATGAAGATGGGCAGGGCCTGACTTGCATGGCTGTGAACAGCGAGCCGGCGGCAGTGGGCGCATGTAGATGATGGCCTGTGTTGTGCACGTGCGGAACTATACATGCAGATATGGACATAGATACATGACATAAATTTCTAGTAAACTATATGACCTCTATATGCACATATGACGCACATACATGCAAAAACAGGTGTGTTATCTCAGATGGGTTTCGTAAATTACCAACAAACTTACAAATTCATGTAGCAGTGGGTCAAAACCCTGTACCCCTGGTTCCTCATCATCAACCATTGTCTTTGGTGATAATCCCCCATTATTGGTTGATTAATATTGACTCATAGCCATGCAGAACAACCCCGAGAGTTCTCGTAGATTCCATTTTCTGTCTTAGCGCAGCACCTGCAGACCGTGGGTTGAACAATACATGTTCCTGGATGCTTCCTGCAGAACCGCTGTAAACAAGTTGTTGTTTTTCTTTTGAGATGCTCAACTAACATCCATCATGTGCATTCATTTATCAGTATTGACGAGGATAATCGAATCATAGATTTGTGATAGTGACAATTTATTCGAAATGACCCAGACTTTCAAAAAAGGAACATGGGGAGGTGACCCCCCCAAGCCGGTGGTCCCCCCAGAAATTAGCTAGTTAGCAAGCCCGTGTTAATGGTTAATGGTGACTATTAACCTCCTTAACAAATCCTTGTTGTTGGGTGGTACACCTTTGGGGGATCACCCACATCCCCCACGATTAGTGTACCCCCATGATAAGACGTGGCGGGCCAATGCAGTGCAGGTACTAAGAGATATTTAGCTGTGGCCGAGAAGTGCTACGAGGGTGCCATTTGCACCATTTTCGACCTGGTGACTGGGAAGACTCCTGGCTGGAAGCAAGTTGTGCAACAGATATCGTTGAAATTCAGCAGTTTTTTTCAGGGTTTGTTGACTATGCCTCATTCTGTTTGTTAATTCAGGGGATCAGCAATGTTTATCGATGGTTGGTGATGGTTGGTGGTGGTCAATCGCGTTTAGTGATGGTTGATAGGTTCCCGAAGTCAAACCCAATGACATTTGGGGATACATTTGTCAACCATGGCAGCCCTGTCATCTTTCACTCTTAAACCCAACATATACCATGCAATGTAACATTAGTGATTACCAAAAGTAATGGTTGAACCACTATTCACCAGTATCGGTAGTTTGCCAATTGTGATTAGACCAGTTGCATGTCATGAAAATGGCTAGAGATGACCCTGGGCTGTGGAATCCGACGTCGTGCCGATGCTCTATGGTACTGTAGATTTACCAACTAATTGACCTTAAGAATGACCAATTAAACATACATGGAGCATTTGGGTACACGAGCACCTTGCAATTCTCAGAGCGTTGCTCCTTGTCCATAAATTCTGTACCAGCGAGTCACGCCGCTGATTTTCCCTATGATCGGTCAGGCGGCTGGGGGATAGGGGAGATCTCTATGCCCAACTAATTGATGGCACGGGTTGAGTGTTGTGAGATCACCATCTTTCACCAACATCAACCATAAATGAACCATTGAGTACCACCATATTATAGCGCATGTTGATGCTTCAGGGGAGGCAGAGGCAAAGATCAACTATGAGTTTGAATGAATGGAGGAACATTCTAAATGATAAACCACCCCACAGTTTTAACCCGTGATGCTTCCTGTTGTTCCATGTGAAGTAGAATCATTTCCACGTAGTTCACTTGATTAGTCAAACAAATGGGTGTTTCTCAAGATAGGGCTCCCCCTAAATCGTCCTTTTTGAATTGAGACTCTGGCAATAAACCAACCAGTTTTTGTTAGCGTAGTGGATTTCAACCAGGTGTCCAGGTCCGCCATCACGAAGAGATGCACGAAGAGATGCACACCATGGAACCACAAGTATCACCATAGCTGGTGATTGCCATCAAATATGGATCTCTTACACTTTTGTGATGAGTCATGATCAAGATTCTGGGCTAGATCTGTGGATCACTCCTAAGGTGAGCACTCATGTTATTTAGTTGAGCACCATGGGTTGGTTATTTCACCACCTTTTGACGGAACAGCAGGGATGGCGCCAGATGCCGCTACGGGCACCCAAGGGACACCCCGCAGCAACTGTTGCTAATCGTTAGATCCCCTTGATTCCGATTGCTGGTCACCCTTTGTTCAACAATGTTTCCTCTCTTAAAAAGGGATCACATGAGCAAACTTGTGATGTCTCAAAAATAGGGGAGCCCCAAAAATGGTTGGTTTATTAATATGAACCGTCTATCTATATTGGATGATTTGGGGGTATTCCTATTTTGAGAAACACCCACATGTGCAAAATCCTCCAAAGGAGGACAAAGGGATAGCAAAGGGATAACAAATGTGCGAATAGCAAACGTTGAATGTTACTGTAGCTTCCATTTTATCTATTTGGGAAATCCTCCAAGGAGAACAAAGGGATAACAAAGGCACTACTAGGTATATCCATTATTACCCATAGCACATGTTAGTTGTGTCCAAGGGCATAAGGCGGCACCAGCTTATGCGGAAGCTGTCCAGAGAACGTGACTTGGAGGCTATCGTTTCTAGGGTCTCACCATAGATGGGATGTGATCCTTACGGTCTAGTGCAGCCACTGGACTTCAGCAACGTTGTCAGCGATGCTCCTGTGCCAGCCATGGCAGTGGAGGGCTTTTGGCGTTTTCTCTTCGTCTATTATGAAGGCATTGTCATTAACATCCTCGTTCAAGCATGGGTGATGGCAAATACTCAGGCAGGACTGACCGAGAGCGACCCCATTTGCTGGAAAACAAACAACAACAATCAACAACATTGTTGAGATACAACATGATCAAACGTACTAACGCACATTTGATAAGATGATAAGTAACACTCGACAATGTGGTGAGCTTATTGTGGCGATTTTTTTCGGGTCTAGCTCACCTGACTGATGGGTTATCCACTCCATAGGATAGACCGACAGATCTCCATGGACAGATCTGAGTCGAGCTCATCCAGCCGGGAGCTACCAGCTGATCAGCCTTTCGGGCGAAGGAAACTGTTTGCCTTGGCTTAGCATTTGCTGGTTTCACAATAGCTGGGGGTACCCCGAAATCGTCCAGTTGACTAACCATTTATAGTAGTAAAGCACTAGTTTTTGGGGTTCCCCTATTTTGAGAACCCACCATTTCTGTTGTGGGACCAACTAACCAGCAAGTAGATCCAAGCGGTTGGTGATGTGAAACCGCCTCCGTGAGGCATTCCT
>VSDK01015859.1:368880-380725 GCA_009767595.1 Symbiodinium kawagutii
CCATTCTTGAAGCCCTATCTGCCTACCTATGCTCACGATCCAGTCCTGGAACATCCAGTGGTGCTGCTGCTGGCCAGGTCTTGGGCATATATGATCATCGTGTTGGGCCTCATTGAAATATCTGTCCTAACGTGGGGTTCCATAAAGGCCTGCGCTTGCTTTCTGATGGCTGCAGCCGCGGGGGACATCCTCCATGTCGCTGTGTTCTCCTCCTTTTTCGTGCAACATGGCGTTCTGGATGCCTCCGCCATAGTTGGCTACGTCATGGCGTCACTGATCTTTATCTTGCGATGCATTTGGTTGATCTCCTTCCGAAGGCAGTGGGCTTCAAAGTCAGCAGAAAATCAATATGCTTTGCTCACATAGCGGCGATCTCTGAGTTGCGCAAGAAGATCTATGCGCACGAAAAATATGAAAAAAAAATCGAGCCAAATGTGTCGTTTGCAGGTTGTCTGCAAGATGCTTTCATAGATGTGATATGTTTCGCTCTCCTGGGAACAAGCTGCAGGTAGATCCTGAACCACGTGCACCCAAAACCTGCGTTTCTTGACCATATCTCATGCTCAACATGTTTTTTTTGTTTCTGTTTAGCGCCAATGACAACCTGGATAGTTGCAGAACCCGGGATTTTCCAAAAACATCATGTCATTATCCTGTTGGTTTACGCTGTGAGTGACGCAACTATTGAGTTGTGAGACGTTGTCAAGGAGATGCAAAACGGCTAATATTCATGCAGTTGACTGATGGTTTTCAACATTTTGATACAATTTCCCCAGTAATTCAAGGATGGTTGATTGACTGACATGGTGGTTTCTCAAGAAAGGGATACACCCCAAATCATCTAATCTAAACCATTTATAGTACTAAACCAACCATTTTGGGGCATCCCTACACCATATTTTTCAGAAGGGTTGAAACCACCAATCAGTTGAGTTTTCGTGCATGGGATGCACGAGAACAGCTGGATCAACATTGGTGCTTCCAAAAACGCCCCATACAATGTTTTATGATGACCTTTCCGCGTGAAGAAAGGGCGGGTCCTAGGTATTGTTGCCCCAGTCATATTTATACCACTTGTTTTTTGGATTTTAGTGTTTATCTACAATAATTGAAAGAGTTGGATGGATATACTAGGTAGTCTACTTTTGGTGATATCTATATTTGATAAAACCAGGGTATTCTTTTCAATTTCCAACCGTCATCAGTACAAAGCACTACTAGACAATACAGCCATCATGCCAACATTCGTGGCAATAAACCATTCACGAACTACAAGTGAATCATTTACAAAGCACCAATTGAGAGTCATTGGATGTCATGGGCCATCTTTTCACCATCCTTTCACCATCACCATGACTTCCACTGGCTCAGACCATCGCTGTACCATGGGTGACCCTGCGCCTTCCCGTTACGTTGCGAGCCGCGGGCCCCGCGGCCCCTCGCTTCGCCTCGCTTCGCCACGGTCGGAAACGGGGCCCCAGGAAACGCAAGACGCTCTCGTGGCCCGAGTCCGATGCGCCGGAGTTTCTGTGCGTCGCCTTTTCGGCCGAAGCTCGGCGGACGGGACATGAGTGCAGCCCTGGGGGTTCTTTAAAGAAGTGGTTATGACTCCATGAAGGGATGTAATAGGGGATAACAGCAAGGGGATAGTTATATATTTATATAGTAACCTAATGGATAATAGCTAACAAAAATAATAGGGGTTCTAACTGATATTGAAGAAGCGTTTGTGACTTCATCAATGGGGGATAACAACCAAGTCAAGGAGTTAATATAAGAATTTTATGTAGGGGATAATAACTAATAGTCGATAATGAAAACTCCATGTAAGTGGATATAACTCCATGATTGCGGGTTCATAATCGGAGATAATAACTAACAAGAATTCACCAGATGGTGGTGTCTCAAGTCATAGGGGTACACCGAAATCATCAAGTTTATAAATAATCGATAGTAATAAACCAAGCAATTTTGGGGTAGCCCTACTGTGGAAACGCCCAAATGAGTAGTGGGGTGGTCAAACTTAATGGTTGGATTGAAATGGTTCAATTGCTGATGGATCCAAATATGATTGGGGTGGCGAAATGATTTGTGGTTGATACAGTTGTAGCAATGATGATATTTTTTGTGATGAAATGATGCTACTTAATGGTTGTTGAATGGGGGGTTATGAGTGGTGAAATCATGATCAAGGTGTTGATGCGACAGCAGTTAAATGACAAAGACCAATGATAATCCGGTGAAATCATGGGACGAAAATTGTTGAATAGTTTGCCTTTGATAATTGGAACAGGAAGGTTATGTCGCTAGTGGTTAACAATGGTTGAATAGTATGCCTACAGGTCGAACAAGGAACCTGTAATGATACAGGCTTAATGATGGGACAACACTGGCTAGATAGTCGCTTCTAGCCCTTCATCCTGGCACAAGTATCGCTGAATGCTTAGATCATGCGACAGCGGTCAAGGAATGGTTGAAAACGGTGAAGGACAGATTCCTACCAATTCTCTCATGGTTGTAAAGTTTCCCTCGCCAACCCTGTACAACAATGGTGGACACCAGCTGGTTGCCTACGATGGGCTGGTTACTGGAAAGGCAGGGTTTATTATCAACCATCGTTAGAATACCCAACCAACTAGTTGAGACTGGTGGCACCATGGTTTCCACTGTATCCAAAAACCATGGCTGCCTGGCTGCCTGAGCAAGGAGGTGGGGAATGTAGCGAATGCAGCAACAAAAAGAAACCAGTTGTTGCTACTGATTGGTGCTGTTTGAAAAGGGCGCACATAGTAGCTGATACTGAAAGACAAAATAGATAGTAAGAATTGTTGCGAGCGGTTAGGATTGCAAGGCTATGTGTACATGTGATGCATATTCTATCTCTTATTTGAATAAGGAGCAATGACCACCACCGAAACAACCGCCACCACCACCATCACCACCACCAGCAGAAGCAACAACACAACACAACCACAACAACAACAACAACAACAACAACAACAACCACAACAAATACAACAAATACAACAAATACAGCAAATACAACAAATACAACAAATACAAAAAAATACCAAAAATACAACAAAAACTTCAAATACAACAAATACAACAAATACAACAAATACAACAAATACAACAAATACAACAAATACAATAAATACAATAAATACAACAAATACAACAAATACAACAAATACAACAAATACAACAAATACAACAAATACAACAAATACATATACAGTAACGACTCCTCGTGAGTGCAGGGGTATGCCCCTGTGATTTTTCATGAAAGGCCTGGCACAGACTGAGGATAGCAAGTACCTCATCACGCAGACTGGTCGATCTCCAAGTGTGGCTAGGCTTAGCCACCGGTGGAGACCACCAGTGCACTCAGCGGTGTGAAGCAGAACTTAGACTACATGGTTTCATGTTTTTTTTTTTTTTCTTCGAACAGTTTTTGCATTTTTTTGATGGTTCTTGTATAGAAGATCATTCCAAGCGGAAGACCATTCTAATGAAGCTGACTTTAGCCGTAGCTATTGTGGTCGTACGGTTTTGAGTAAGACCAATCTGAGATGCTGTGGTAGTGTCTTTGTTTATATGACCACGAACTGTTGTATTCGGATAGGCCGGTTTTTGCCTTGTTCGTGTCTCATTTGCCAAGCCATCAGACACCAAAACTCACTAACTGCCGAGCGCCACGGCACCCGTGTTTGTTGTTGGCTGTTGTTGATCTTTTGATCCAGGTGGCATGCATTATACAACATCATCCTGTTTGTATGACCCTTTACTATACCATTCTTTACCACCGAACTCCAGGTTGGTGATTGGTACGACCCTTTACAATGGTTTTTCACCATCATCGACAACTAACACTCGCGCTGTTGAGGGATTCTTATTCAGCAGCTGCTCACTCCGTCTGCAAGTCATGTTGATTTCGAGGAACGCATAACCTTTGGGGAGGGTACTTGATGGTGTATCAGGAGCTCTTTTTCGATCAAAACCACAACCCAGCTTCTGTGCATGTGCAAATATTACAGAATACTTTATGTATTATATGGAATGATCAAGTTGCACAATGTTACACTAGTGGTGGTTTCTTAAAATGGGGATACCTCCAAATCATCCCATATTAGTCATTTATAGAGTAATAAACAACCAACTTTTTCGGGGGTTCTCTAAAACTTGAGAAAAACCCAAATGGCTAGCCATACCTTGTGATCAATCACCTTTATGTTACGCTTCACAGCCGCAAGCTGGAAAATCAACCTATGGACACTACCCAGTTACCCCCTAGCCTTAGCAGGCTTTTTATACAATCCTATATATATATGTATATTTTTGTTTCTCTGATTACATATAGATATTTGCAAGTACATATACACTCCCTTGTGATCGTCGACATGTCCATCCATATTCAGACGATATGTAGCAAATGAGCAACATTCATCTACACGTAGTGGCAACTTTGTATCAGAATCAGTGATTGATGTAAAGGATGAATTGGGGTACCCCTATCTTTCTCCCCATGTATGTTTTTTCCCACGTATGTGCAATGTAGTACAGTCACGTTTTCAAACACACACACTACTACTAGTCTAAAACACACACACACACAAGCACACAAGCACACACACACACAGTAGTAGTATTCTGAAGACCACGCGGTGCAACAACTCACAGTGATTTTTCACTGCAGATTCTGTCACCAAGGCCAAGCACGACTGGAGCCTGCTCTATTGGGTGTGGGACAAGCAGCGAGTGATGGCGTCCATCAAGGCCAACCGGGTGGAGATGATGATAGGACCTGACTTAGCACCTGTTCCTATTTGGCTATGGGTCAATACGAACCAACAACAATAATGGGGGTAATGACCAACAACAACAAGGGAAACAATGGTTAATGATAGGGGAACCAGGGGTACGGGGTTTTGACCCACAGCCATTTGATGATAGCCCTATAGTATTGCAGTCAAGTGGATATAGAATGTTGCACATAGATATACATACGTCTCCCAAGGTCCACGATTTCACTGGGCTTGTTCAAAGATCTTAGAACTTAGATCTCTCTTTGCCAAGATATCATTTTGCTAGGCACAATGTTCTTTGAAACTAAACGCGTTGTTTTGTTAAACCGGACCCATTTTTCTGTCAATGAGTTCTTGAAAATGTAAGGAACCTGCTGGTGTAACATAGGTTAGAGCGTTGCCTTCATATACATATATATAATTCTATGATTCATCTCACAATTTTCATCACCACTTTCGATCACGCTCCTTGCACGAACTATTGTTGTTCTGACATTGTTTGCAGTAACAGCATTGGATGGTTGAGTTGTGCCTCTCACCATTAGGGAGTTTGCTTGCTTTTAAGACGTATAATGTATGTGTCTTTTGTTGATCACCGCTTTGAAACCAAATCTGTTTACGAGTGCTTGCTGCCTTGGTTGGGAACAGCAGAGAAGCCTCGTTGTCCTTTCAATATTTGTAGTATTGTACTTCAAATGCACTTCAATAGATGCACACCTTCATTCAATATATTCAAGTATTCATTTCATAGTGCAGTTTGCTTGGCTGAACTTATTTCATTATTGTATCATCATGTTAAACTTCAATAATGCTACAGTTCATTTCATTCACTTCATCATTCATCTCACAGTGTCCCGCACTTGGATTCAGTGCTGCTGTCGTTGCGCCTCCAGGTGTCAAATCCACAGAATTCCTTGATCCGCGAGTGCTCTTTCAACCCCACGGATTCCTCCATCGTTTGTGCCACTTGGTCTGCAGGTCATCCTTAGAAACGCTTGGGGCTGGTGGGGCGCAGTCTGTGATGTTGCCTCATGCTGCTTACTTGGTTATATAGTTACATTGCCTCAACTTGTGTCATTATGTTTGTGGTTTACATGTGATTCTTGCTGAGTTGGAATGAGTATACATGTTGTTCTAATCATTTTCGGCAATGCAAACCAGTTTGAAGGGTGATCAAAGTCAAGTTGTGGGTCCTGCTGGCGTTATTGTAACTGATGCAACAAGGGACAGCATGCGATTGCCCGACCCTATGCTACGGCAATAAGTTCGCAATGATTGAGCTATTTCCAACCTTTCTTTTTTGGTTATCATCCCCTATCATTAACCATTAGCCAGCTAGGCTTCACCATTGTTGTTGGTTGGTGAACTGCTTGACCCAGCTCGCCATATGGTTGCTGAGCCAGTCATCCACTGAGCTCGTCCAGTTCAATGGTACGGTACCTCCTGACCCAGCAACGGCCAACAGGAAAACAGGGGGGCTGTAGGGGTAGACCATTTTGGGACAAAGCCTTATGGCTGGTTTATTGCTTTAAATGACTATAAATGGATGATTTGGGGGTAGACCATTTTGGGACAAGCCGCCTTATCAACATTTACATGTCTATTGGATTTGATCAACCAAGAATCATCTTGGGTTGATAACTATATCAACGTTGATTGGATTCATTTTGGGATACACTATTTTGGGATAAACCATAGCTACTGGATCAACCATGTCTACTGGATCAGCATTGATCAACATTGATCAACCATGTCTATTGGATTCTTGGATTCTTCCACTTGTCAGGTTATTGGTGACGGCATTCTCAAGTTTATGCAGCTGAAGGCGAGGGCCGACCGCCAGACCGCTGCATGCTCAACATGGAGCAACTGGGTGTCACTGCCGTAGATATCTGCAATGGAACTCTAGCAATAAAAACATTTGGTTGTTGGTTTGAAACAGTAATGATTAAAAATTAGTTGGTTGACTGATATATTTCATAGGGCTTGAAACCACCAACCAGACATGTTGAGTGAGACATTTCTGGAAACCATTTGATACACGTGCATATGTAATGCGTGAACATTCACATGAATAACGCATGCAAAGATGCGGCGCACAGACATGTATAAACATATCAGTTATTGTGGTAATTTGTGATTCTGGCTCATTTGAGCCAGTGTCTCGGATGGTTAGAGTTGGACTGGGCAGATATGTTCGATGGACGTAATTATGAAAAGACCCTGACCCTGATCCCTGGGTTCTGGACCCAAGATGCTGAATGTACAAGCGAACATGGTCAATGGTGGATTAGCAATGGTACGTAATTATGGTGATGGTGAGTGATGTCTAGCAGCGGTGGTAGTTCAAATGAGTGAAATGCTGCTTCATGAACAAATTGATCATGATACCTTGAATTAACGGCTATGGTTGAAATTCCAAGCACAGAATTTAAGAATTGGTTGTTGAGCAGGAACATCATGAACGAAACAGTTTGTTGAATGCTTTACCATGCTCAACAAGGGTGGGTTACAATGTCACAGTAGTTTAAGGCCTCAAGCTCTCCTGATTTGTTCCTCGTGTTGGTGGTGATGATTCCTTTGGACAAGTATTCCCATTTGTTAAGCAACTGTTATATAACCAGCAAAAACTCAGGAATAAAAGCTAAGTATGAGCTAATGTCATGGTTATGAAACCAAATGAATGATGATGGACGGTGGGCAGCCATGATGCTGCGCCAGGATGGCTTCAAAACGCTGCCAGTGGCGCCAGCGAAACTCCAAAGCTTTATGTGTGACTGGGCGCTATTGGATGGAACCAACAGGTTGTAGGACATACATAGCAAATATTTATTGTTCAATATTTGTATTTCTATATTGTGCGTAAATCTACATAGTTTGGGTTATACTATATTTGTGTTGGGTTGTTTTTGATAGCATATTGTATCTCTATATGTGTGTGTGTATATTTATATATTTATATACATATTGATTTGTTCAATATCTCGCATATTTATACATGTTGAAATATAATGATATATATATATATGTTTCTGTAAAATTAGTTATCAAGATACATATCATTTTCTGATGATATGTAAAGAAATACATATCCAACAATGCATATTGTATTCACAGATATCCAACAGCAACCACAGGGCTATGGCTTTGTTTACATCAACGATGTCCTCGGCCGCAGCTGTGGTGATGAAAAGGGTCCTGCCATGGTCATTCGGGGGTTCGTTGGGGGGTTCATTGGGGGTTCGTTGGGGGTTCATTGAGGAAGGTAATGACCAACAAAGACAACCTTGAGGAAGAACAGTGGATCAGTGACATGTTTTTGGTGTGAGCTCTGACACATTAAGGGGTAATTCCTGTTTTGATTAGGCAGTGACAGCTTCTGACTATCAGAATTCATTTGGCCGTTGAGCTCTCACCAACTTCTTCATTTGAGCATTCCCAGCCAGCAGCACTGGCGGTGGTTGGTGGTAGCAAAACATGTTGCAGTAGTTGTCAAAAATTGTGATTCAACCAGGCGGCATGATTGTCAAACCCCTAATTACGGATGATCGAAATCATATAATATAGTGGCTCTGAATCCCCATGATGGGTTCCGATTCATTGATTCACAACGATTTCGAGATTCATATAGTTCCCAGGGGATTCATATTCATTGCTATCTTTCGATTCATTGATTCACTATAGTCCCCAGGGGAGTTCGACATACTTGTAGCCATCATAACCCAATCCACAGAAAGATCTGTGGGCGAGGCCACACCTGGTTGCACGACGATAAGATGCTGGTGGGTGCCGACAACGGTGACCTGCTCCTCTTTGACAACGCAGGCGACGCGGCAGCGAAAGGCTGGTGCAGTCGGCTAGCGGGTGGGGACACCATCCAGCTGTGAAGCGTTGGATTTTCATAGGGAAACCCGTGGTGAACCAGCGATATGGTGATGGGTCAATATTAACCAGCAATATTAAGCAACAATAATAAGGAAAACAATGGTGAATGATGGGAACCAGCGGTACAAGGTTTTGACCCATTATGAACGGTTTGGGTTGGTGATAGGTTTTCGTATGAAAATAGTGGGTAGTACCATCGGGAGTTTAATAGGTTAACAGTTGGGATAGGTACTGGTCATTACGCACCCATGTTTCGGGTTAATGGTCAGTACTCGGGTAAAATCATCAAAGCTACAAGCATTATTAGTAGGGAAACCACCAGCAACTTGGGGGTACACCATGGCCTTGGATAAATCCAACTGTGAATGAAGACTCGGTTGCATGAGCCAGTGAGTCATGTTTCTTACCGGCTGCTGATGCTGGTGAAATTCATAGGTCCAGTCGTGATGCCAGTGAGTTCCCAGTTGGATCTTGAGTAGATATTTTGGGAGTGGTGGACGTTCCCACTTCGGGAAAACGTATTTCATCTTTTGTGGGTCAGTACTGCAATAAACGCAGATGTAAAACACACATAATGGACATGTGCAACAAACATGGCGCGCATGCAACAGTGAATTGAAGCCTCCACAGTGGCAAGTGTCTTGTGCCAATGCTTATTGCGGTTCAAGTTTGCATAACCCAGATGCTCCATGTATGGTATAGATACCTACATTTACCTATAAAATGACCCAAATGTAGGTAAGTATATACATGGAGCATCTGGGTAAGTTGCAGCTATGGAAAGTTGGCCCACATTAAAGCTGTCCCGTTCGGCCTGCAAAGCATGTAACCAATCCTACCAGGCATTTTTAACCAGTAGCTGATGGACCAACTATGGATATACCAAACTTGGCCAAGGCTTTAATGATTGATTGGCTCATGGTAGTAGCCAAAAATTCATGGGAGATGCCTGACAATAACCACCCTCTCCCCCGCAGTTGCTAGAAATAATTCCAAATAGCTCATGATTTACCATCGCTGGGTGGAGTTGATTAGCAATTGGGCCTCTCCTGAATGACGGTATCAACCGAGCTTGGCAACTGCTTGGCCATCCTGGCCCCTGTCGCGCTACTTCTCGCGCCGACTGAGGTGAGTTCCAATGTGTGCTGCCCAGCAGCCCGGGGGAACCACGAGCTGCCACGTGTGTCATCCCGTTCTCCAAGGCCCGCCCATGGGGTTTCAAGGTTTTGTCTACTGATTGTAGGGTATGGGGGGGTTCTTAAAATGTAGGACCCCAAAAATGGTTCTTTACTAGTGTAAATGGTAGGATACGAAGGTTTCTAGACTTGTGGCACCCCAAAAATGGTTGGGTGACTGCTAATTATAAATGATTTTGGGGGATTTGAGCGTACCCTGCTTTCGAAACCACCATGTGTTTGTCCATTCTAGTCACTAGTCTTTAAGTCTGTACATCCTAGTCTACTTTCAGATAGTGTTGTTTTTGTTCACATATATATGTGTGTGATCGTATAGTCACCTAGTATCACCCAACTGAATGTGGGGGTCAGATCAGGGGGGTTTTAGATCCTAGGGATTTTTAGTACATACGTGTTTGAGATAAAACCATGATGTTTTGAGATAAAACCATGATGTTTCAGGCTTGAAATTGACATTGACATTCACTTGCACAAGATGGGAGAGGGGTTAGATCTAACGGGTGTCAGATGTAATACGTTTGTTTACAGGGGGGTTAGAACTAATGGGTTTTGGGTTTTGTTAAAGGGGGGTTAGATCCAATGGGTTTTTCAAAGGGGGGGTTAGAATCAATGGGTTTTTGAAAGGAAAAAAATCAAGCACTAGCCCAGAAAAAAAATCTCAAAATCTCTCATTTTTCCTCATTTTTCCTCATTTCTTCTCATTTTTTTCTCGTCCTCAATTTGGTGTTGATTAAGTTTTAAATAGAGCCAGCTCAAAAAATCTCAAAATCTCTCATTTCTCCTCATTTTTTCTCGTCCTTCATTAACAGAGATGACAAATCCACCCAAAAAATCTCAAAATCTCTCATTTTTCCTCATTTTTTCCTCATTTGTTCCTCATTTTTTCCACATGTTTTCCTCATTTTTTCCGCATTTTTTCCACATTTTTTCCTCATTTTTTCTCATTGTCTCTCAGCTCAAAAAATCTCAAAATCTCTCATTTGTTCTCATTTTATGTCCTGTTCCCTGTAACAAGTTTTAGATAGGATCTGAAATGATCATCATGTATGTTCGAGTTTGTCTCTGCACTGAGGTGAGCCGATCCGTTGGCAACTGAGAAAATTAATTGCTTCAATTTTGCAGTATGTTTTCATATTCAATCAACAGTGTGTTTTAATACAGAATTACAATAAAATATCTGTGTTATAAATGCTACTAAAAAGCAGGTTTCTCTTTGTAAACAATACACAAGTTCCATTCTTATAAGTATTCCTTTTTAAAATCAATTAAAATTTGTCTTCAATTAGAAAACCTTACTGAAGTAAACCCCCTGGATCTGGACCCCGTTTTAATCTAGCTGATAGTAGCACCTGCAGTTATACACATGCTACAAGCTTATTCAGTATACCAGCCACCTTTTCTGGCTCCAAAAGATCTTGACTTTCGACAGCGAAGGGAACGGCAGTTTGGTTCCAAGGTTCACAAGCTCTTTGACTGTTCTTGGAATTTGAGACGAGCTGTGGGCTTGCGATGACTCAAGTGTATCTTTCCTTCCTTAAATGATATCATGCTCATTTTCACATACCAGATGTAACCGTTTATTTGTATTTTTTGCGTACATGTGGCAACCAGGGAAATGTTTCATCTTAGCCACAAGTAGCTAGTGTCTTTGTGGTTTAGACGAAATTCCCTCAAAGATTTGACTTGTCGGCATGCCATTTTCTGGTATCCAACGTCGAGTTCACCATTTCATATATTTTGTTTGTCAGCTCGGTGGTGTCCATGAACGATAATACCGCTCCAACCATCTCAAAAGGTTTTTCGGCCATGCAGAAAGCAACAACATGGAGGGAGGCGACACCACCAATTTACGGACCTCACGGACGCTTCCTCATCATGGCTGACTTGACTTCCCAGTTTTCATCTCTGTAGACTTAGTGCTTGAACCCCCAATGACAGCTCATGACTTGGCAGCTC
>VSDK01015859.1:380735-398409 GCA_009767595.1 Symbiodinium kawagutii
TTTCCCTACGCCCAGACATGTGTAGGGGGAAGGGGCGAGGTCCCAGTGGAGTGTTTAGCCAGGGCTTCATCATCGGTGGCGATGATGGTCGCATTCGCGTGACGTAGCTGCAGCTGTGGCACATGTTCCCAAGCGTCTTTCCCTGGTGGGTTATATAGGAGATGGAGAAGCAGCAATAAAAGGGGTAAGACTATAGGGATGTGTTACCGGATTTTGTTTGTTTTACCATCGCTTTCGTAGAATGTGACCAATTTGTTCCCTTGTGATCCTCTGTGTGATCTTATGTTCTGGTTCGACTCAGTCGTTGCAAACAATGATGTATGTATGATTTTGTTCTGTTCAGCCTGTGTGGCCGCTCTGTTTGTTCTACATTACCCTATGCTTCCAGTGACCAGTATAGTAGTAGGTAATCAACCCCAAACAAACAATGGTAGAAATCAGCCGCTTACCTTGTAAATAACGGTAACTGGAAGCACAGGAGCGTTCAATCATAGTCTCTAAAGAACATGAACATCTCAAGCAAAACATTACAACTACTTTTTTGTTGACTGCTGTCATGCTGACAACGCAAATCCTTTGAAACTGTGTCATGATCGCAACTCCGTTCTGATCTACCGGTCCCTTGGAACCGAGATCTATGAAAAGAGCGACGAACCCAAGGAGCCCCGCCGATCGAAATTGGTTGGGGGTTCTGCGGTGGAAGTTGTCGCCGAGTCACGGTGGTCGTTATGAAAGACATGGGAAGTCGTGATCATGATGCTTAGTTGCTTTGACTAGTACAAGGGCGGGCCCATAACCAGCTTTATAAGTTGGGTGGGAACTACAAGTTATGGTAGATATAACGTGATATATAAATATGTGATATAACTACTATAGATGAATGACCTTATAAGCCACATAGTAGTTATGGAGGCCTACCTTACATACATAGATTATTACCATAGTAGTTAGGGAGGCCGACTTTGTAGCCGCAGCCTGTCCGTGCTGGTGCCTTCGTGTAGATCCTTCGGGTGAAATGCTGCTGTGGACAGCATGAACAGCAGTGAACAACGAGTAGGTGGTGCTTTCCCAAAACAGGGGACCCCCTAAATCATCCAAGATTTGCCACTTATAGCAATAAACCCCACTTTTTTTTGGGTCCCCTATTTTGACAAACACCCAGGTGAATATGCTTGCATTGGCCATTGGACAGTAGGCAGCATTTGTTTTTGTTTCCTTTGACTGCAGGATCAGGCTCACACTGAATAAGATGTTCAGCGGATGTGACATTATCAGAAAGACATGTCTCTAATCACATGCTTTGGTGATTTTATAGGAAACTTTGAGGTATGTACCCATTTGGGGATCAACATCTACCTCAACTTGTTTAGTTTTAGGCATGGCGCTAAATTGACCTGCATCCACAAGTCAATTTCAGGTGTCTTCAGACATCCTTCTCATTTGATTGATCCCTGAAATTGTCAGCACTGCTCCAATGGCTACCACGGAAACCAGGGGTTATGCCATGAGATCAAATGCCCATCACATATCAATTAAGTTGTGCTACGACAGTACTGATAGCGAATGGTAGATATGATCAAGAGGTCTTAGTCGAATTTGGACGACCAGTTTCTGAACTAACCGATGACTGTTCTTCCCATGATGCCCCAAGCATTCTTTCCGGTGAGCCTGGCCAAGCTTTGTGGCTGAACCTGGCCCCAGCTGCCACGCCATGCCAGCAGTTGTGGATTCCAGGAGATCTATCGTCAGGCCAAGGTTTTGCAAGTCGAGCCCAGCTCAGGTGCCTGGTCTGAGCCGAGTCGGAATGGCCTCGCCGATGGGACCAACCAACCAGGAGGTTAATGATGATGAAGGATGGTTAACGACTGGTTTGAAATTGGTTAATAACCGGTGTGAAATTGGTTAATAGCTGGATGATTGCTGATCAAGTATGGTTAATGTCTGGGTTGAAATTGGTCAATTAATAGCTGGTTGATAGCTGGGTGATCACTGGTTTCTAGGGAAACCATTGAGAAATTTTTATAGTACACTATGGCTAATGGTGGTTAGCAAGGAGGGATAGCCAACAATAATAAGTGGCTGGTGGTTTTGTTGACATTAAATTATTTCCCAAAAGTATGAACAAATGGTTGGTTGACTATTTTCATAGGGGTGGTTCAACCTCCAACCAGCTTTAACTCGGGTAACATGTTTAAACCCCCGGTCCCCGGCAGCAGCATGAACTATTTGTGTTTGATGATTGATGATTTGTTGGTGAAATGCTTGCATTCATAGATTGATAAATGGATGATCATCCCTGTATATTGATCCGTTTTTGATTGACCGCAAACCTGGGTATACATTTTTATATATATCTATATATACAATTATATATTATCCATATAGGTGTTCATAACATGTATGTACATATACATATACATGTATTTGCCTGTATTTACATATATAGATTATATATGTTTATATTTAATCATATTCATATCTTAATGAATACATACATATATATATATATCTATATATATATATATCCACTCATATGTGTTTATATTTTATCCTCATATGCCAGCCCTCCGTCTCAGAATCCAAGCTGTTGAAGGACCATCATTTTGACTACTGGGGATGGGTCACAAAGTCATAGCCAACCATGCAGAAATTTACATCTTCACTACGAGCAGAGGGTTTGGACTCACAACCAAGTATCTTAGCATCATGATATATCCCTACTAGATGGTTGGTCATCCACCCCCCAACCACCCAACCACCACCACAACCCATGATTGTCACATCCGTATCAGTTGATCAATGCCAAACTCGTCGATGTTACGCAATGTTGCCTTGATCATTCTGTGGAAGCTAAAGCATTTACAGGCATAGGAAACAACGTTAGACTGACACATGCTCATAATGGTTCTATACACATTATTTCATACATGATACCAATATTTCTAAATTATATATAGATGTGTTCGAATGAAACAATTCACATGCGTGTGAATGTTTTGTTTGTTTTGTAGCATAGATGTTGATTTCCTATCACCCATGCCTATATGCGAACATATATTTCTAAAACGATTTCACATGGACATTCTAAAACAAATTCACATGGATATGCCCACATCAGAGATGTGGTTTTGCATCTAATTAGATGCATATTTGCATATATTTGTGCATGACATAGAAAACATAGCAATCTATCTATCTATGAGCATATCTATGTTTTCATCCAATTACATTGATGGTCACATAAACCAATCTCCCACGTGGATGGGGCCTGTCCGGGCCAGGCGGTGCGGCAGCAGTTCGGTCCTTGGCACTGAGCCCATCCGAAGAGTCTCTTGGTGCCGGCCGCGTGCGGTGCTCCGGGGTGCACTGTGGGGCGTGCTGCGCCACGGTGGTGGCCCCGGGGTACCATGGGCTACGTCATGGTGCGGTCCATGCTTCTATGCCAGTGGATCATGATGCATTTAGTGATGATTGTTACTAAAATATAGTGGATCAATGATTATATGAGTGAGCATTATATCATGATGATGGTTGATATAGTGATGATTGATAGTTCATGATGGTTACTCAAGGATGCTTGATTGATCAAAACACGTGATCATGATGGAGAATGACGTGTTCCATGGTGTGATAAATGACTACTACTGACCAAAACCCATTTGTTAGGAAATGATTCAATAATGCTCCACGAAAGTGTGACCAGTAACAACCATGGTTGATCCACTGTGAGTTCATGGTTCGTTCATTGATGGTTGAGACTGTCATTGATCATCGATGAATGACTAGTTCAATCGTGGTGAATTCTTGATGATAGTTGATAATGGTCTTAGTGTTTAGTTGATTTCAGCGGTAGTAGTCAACAATAATGGGGGGTACCATGATTGATAGGTTAAAATGATTGATAATTGCTTCTTGAATAGAATAATGATGGTTCATCATGGCATTAGAGCTCAATTGTGATTAATGGTGACCATGGTAAACAAATGCTTCATGATTTGAGTGAATATGTTGGTTGCAAAAACCGGGTCAGTGGTGGGTCGCAGTGGTCCACGGCTCGAAGGGACAGATGAACATAGTCAATGAACGCTAATTTTTCTGAGACAATGATTCATGATTTATATTAGGCAACATAAAACATAATTTGTTGATCAATGATCAATGATTTGTTGATCAATGATCAGAAGCAGTGACAATGATTAAGTAATGATTTTAAATTTTTGTTGATGTTTTATATTGCCCAACAACAGCAGTAGATTTTCTTGTTCATTGTTGTTGACAGGGAAGCATGCTGGTAATTTGTTCTCATCATTTTGTGGCAGTGTGATTTGTTGTGCTGGTCACTTGAGGTGTTTCAGGTCGTCAAAGACGGAGGTCAAATAGTGACATGTTCACGGTCGGGGGTTAGCCATTGACCCCCTTCGCTTTGATACCCGTTAGCATGGCAGTTCCCAGCAAGCAAGCCCTTTAGGATTTTAGCATTCTTGGGAATGATGATGGTGATTGTAGAACTTAGTTCGAGTTCTACCAAGGATGCTGAGAGCAGACCACTTAGCGTCAATGTGTGATGAATAGTCGCAGTCAACTACTTCACATATGTTGCGAGAGAGAGAGAGAGAGCAAGAGAAGGGTAGGGATACTCCCTCCGAAGATGGAAACATGACAGCTTCTTATCCGGCTGACCTTTTCGTTGGGGATGATTTTCAAGTTGTTTGATACGTGAACAAACCATTGGAATCAGTTCATCATTAACATCTACACATTTGCACAGATTGATGTTTAACAAAACACAACAACCAACAGAAAATGTCCAAGGCATCTATTTCATCTTGTTCTCTACCTCTATTTTCAAAGTCCATTGTAGCACGATGATTTCTGTTGCAGAAACAGATGGCATCATCCAAAGGGGCTCCCTTCAGCGCCCCATCTTCGAGTGACCGTCCTGAGGTTGTTGGGCGTGAGTACCTCCACTGCACAGCTCTACCAGTTGTCCCTGCTGGGCCAAGACTTGATGAAAGCCGAGGACCGACGTCTGTTGACGTTGGAGACCCAAAGGGTGGCTGCTGCTGCTGCTGCTGCTGCTGCTTTTGCTGCTTCCGGGAGCACCAGTTGTGTGTGACCAGGTACCAGTTCTGATAGATCTCCCTTCCGTTGAAGCTATCCAGTGCTCATCACTTTCCAAGATTTGCCTCCTGTGATGTTGACACCCTAGCCAGATGGTTTCCACATACCGAGGAGTGTGGAGCCGATTGATGACCATGTTGATGACCAAGCAAACTACTAGATTGTCTATGCTTAATGAGATAATGATATACTTACTTTCCTATCTATCTATCGAATCTAATCTAATCCAATCTAACCTAAATTAATCAAATTTTGCTTTGTCTTATCTTAATTTGATCGAATCGAATCTAATCTAATCTGATCTAATCCGATCTAAATGTACTCTAATATAATCCACTCTTATCTACTCTGATCGAACCTAATCGAATCTAATCTACTCTAACCTAATCGAATCTAATCTATCTATCTATCCATTCATCGAGATCCATCCATCGAGCCCAATGTTGTGTTGTTGCTGACTTGCACGTAATGGTCATTGCAGATATGGCGTTCTATCAGATTTGATTTCTATAGGCCCTTGGTGACTAGTGAATTTGGTATGCTTGTACCTCCTGGTCAAACGTATGGGGTTGATCTATTTGGTTGTTTCTCAAAATGGGGTTGCCCCCAAATCATCCAATGCTAATCATTTATGGTAATAATCAGCATGTTTGCTGGGTTCCGGCTTGGGAAGCCACCATTTGTCAATGTGACTATGGTTATAAACCATCATTTTTCGCCATTGTTTACTGCTATTTATTGATCTTTATTGTAATTTATAAATATGTTTAGGATATTTATGGTAACAAACCATCATTTTTTGCCATAATTTATGGATGGATTCCCTATGGCTTTTGTTCAGCCACTATTTGTCAATGTAACCCGAATTCATGGTAATAAACCATATTTTTATGCACAATCTATGGATGTTTATAGCAATGATTCATGAATATGTTTAGGATATTCATGGTCATAAACCATCATTTTACGCCATGATTTATGGATAGGTTCCCTATGGCTTTTGTCCAGCTACCATTTGTCAATGTAACCTGAATTAATAAACCATCCTTTTTATGCCATGATTTATGGATGTTTATAGCAATGATTCATAAATATTTTTAGGGTATTTATGGTAGTAAGCCATAATTTTTATCTACAATCTATGGATGTTTATAGCAATGATTCCCAGCACTTGTCATTGCTGGGGCGGACGTGTTGCTGCAAGGAGTCTCCTGCGTTCGAGCCAGTGCTGAGTCATTTCCACACTGGTGACTTGGCGCCAAAAAATCAATCTCGTGGTGGGAGGTTAGAAGCCTCCATAGGCTTCCAGTTACCATTATGACCTAATTAAGGTTAAAAACAGTAATTGATTATAACCATTATAGTTATGAACTTAGGGAGGTTATAACCCTCCTTATGACCATTGTAGTAGGTAACTGCAACAATGATGGTAATAATACCTATATTAACCATTGTAACTATATTAGGTTATTATACTAGGTACTAAGGTGGGTTTAAGGTTAATGATAGTTAATAATGGTGAACTGATGATTAATATGCGATATTGTAACTATTATAATGGTGAAATAATGGTTTATGATGGTTCTAGCTGATGCATAGTGGGTTATTAATGATGGTTGATGATGGTGAAATAATGGTTAATCATACTCAATAATGGTTACAAGGGTCGGGTTTAACCATGAGATAGTAGGTAAGTGACCCCAAACAACGAGCTGGTAGAAACCAGCTGGTTGCCTACTATTGGCTGGTAACTGGAAGCATAGGGCCTTATAAGGTAAGTCATGATCCTACAAACCATGGTAGATTACAAGCCTAGAACTCCTATATACTAAGTTATTAGGTAGGTTCCATAACCCCTACAGAGTAGATGATAAGCCTATTAACCATAGTATTACCCATGGCAAATAAGCCTAAAATCGGGCTGCATGAGCCTAGTAACCATGGTGAATGGTTACCCAACTGTGCTTGGCTGCACGCAGCTGTGATTGCAGCTACCAGCACTGGCACCACCATGACTCAGTTGCGTTGCCAGGCGCCATCTTGGGCTTGGACGTTTGCATCAGAAAGCCGTTGGTCACTTGGCGGAGAGTTGGGCTGCCAGTGCTTGGGACTTCGAGGCGATCCATGGATTTCGCGGCTCCCTCCACATGTCGCAGGAGGTGAGGTGAACCCACCGTGTTTCATCAGGTTTTTTTTTGCATTTGACCAGGGTAGGGGGGTTCTGGAACTATGGATCGAAGTCGAAATCCTTAGCTGCCCAAAAAGACGGGTAGTTCGCAAGTCGGGGGTTGCGATGATTCGGAAATGATAGACGGTTGACAGGATGATGATGATGATGATGATGATGATGATGATGATGATGATGATGATGATGATGTTGCTGATGATGATGATTGTTGGGTGTAAATGTGATTAAACACGTCTACATATTCACCTGCAATCACCTGCATATATCGGAAAGCGACCAACACACAATGTCAACTTAACAGCAACAACAACCATGCAATGAGCAACAGACAGCATGCCCTTTGTGTGCAGGTAGTCACTTGTGGCGTCGACAAATCCGCGCGTGTGTGGAATTACTTTGAGAAGACATGCGTGATGTGCCGCTGGTTCAATGAAGAGGCCCAGCTGCCCCGTTCCAGACATGGCCCAGCATATCCTGCTACTGTTGGTTCTAGCCAAGCATTGGGCAAACCATCACCGACCTTGTCACTGATTGGCCTGTGGGTGCAGCACATGCCAGAATCACATTGTTGTCACATGTTACATGGGTGTGCCACTGTCCGAAAGTCGTTGTTCAAAGGTGTTCAGACCATTTTAACATATTTTCACCCATGGCCTTCCAGCAGGGCTTTGATTTCACCCATGGATTCCACCCATGGCCGCAGGATCTAGTTTTTCACACTGCCAGGCCTATAGCATCGCCTTCCACCCCAGTGGCTTTCATTTGATCATTGGTCAGTCGGACAAGTTGAGACTCATGAACTTGTTGATGGAGGAGCCGCAGCTGCGAGGAAAAAGATTCGTCAATGACTGGTGGTTGGTCCATGTCGACTCGGATATTGAGGGGAAAAAAGGGGCCATATCCCCAACAACAGGTGGAACAACATGGAGAAAAGACAATCAATCTAGGATTGCTTTTTTTGCTATCATTTTTGGATGTGAACAGAAGTGGTACCTGCCAGCGCCTGCCACAGAATCCACCAACCCACGTTGTTTTGGCGACCTTTGCAGGGACCCCGATGCTATGCAACTTACGTGGTTGCCACTAGAGCGTCATCGAGCGTTTAAGCTAACAAGTTACTAGTCATTCCCCTTCCACAAGCTGATATCAAGATCACTGAAGAGACATAATATGCATTTCACTATAGACAGCTATGTTCCGCATCAACTGCACTGACAGCACCATCCACTGCATAAAGCAGTACACAGCTCTCCCAGGATATGAAGCCCTACAAGGACATCGCCATCAAGCAATGCCGAGAGTGTCGCTTCAGCCCCTAGGTTTCAGTGTTGCGGCCTGGTCGTGCCAAGCTTCTATGGTAAGATACGAGATGCAACGCGGTGTGACGCAGCTACGCTTGATGGAGTTCATGGCAACAATCACCGGCCAAAAGATAAATAAAGCAATCACCGGCCAAAAGATAAATAAAGCGATAGGCTGTACTTCTGTATGTTTCATCTCAATGGGTGTTTTCTCAACGGAATCGGGTGATTCATTGTTGGTTCATCCTATGATCACAGTTTCAGCTCAGATGCTTCAGCGTGACAGGAATCAGCGGCGTTCCTGGTGGCAGCCGGGTACTGCTTCTCCACGCATCCCAGGCAATGGTGGGCAATACTTTGCAGCGGTGAACACCAACGCCACCAATGCAATTCAGGCGACGGTGTCAGGATGGTTGACAGGATGGTTCGCAAGATGGTTCATGGTCCACACCTGCAAAATGCCACCCAAACAGTTTTGGACCAACAGTTTGGATTTGAAAGTGAACGATGTTGGTTTCAATCAGTTTCATTAAGTTTCCACATGTGCATTCGACCAAGCAATGCGGATATGGCTATGGTCAATCATGGTGAATCAATCATCTGGGTGGTTTGTTGAGGTCAACCTGACCCAGCCCACTGCTTAAAGGATGGTCAGTAATTGCAACCAGCTCTGACAGCAACGGGTAGGTCCACATGAATGGTTCATTCATGAACGTTTAATGATATATTTGCTTATTATATTTATAATGGGTAAAGAATGCAACCATTAGTATTAACAAATTTATATATATTGGCTTGTGATACAACTAGTATAGCAACTAACGATTATGATGGATAGTGGTTAAGTATAAATGATTCCGTTCATAAACATTGGCCTGAGCAGTTGCACCACGAATAGCAGCCGTGATTTGCGGTGCAAGATTGTTTTTTTCAGAGCTGGAGCTCCCAGTATTTCCGAACGGCCATGATACTTTGATTCGACTACACAATAGCGATGCCCTTCCAGGTATTGCTTGGTTTACAAGGCCATTGAACTAGGTATATCTACGAAAACTGGTACCCGGGTGATCATTCAAGTGGGGGCACCACCACGTGACATGTAAGAGCAACCAGGAGACCACACATGCATGATGTGATCATGTTCCTTTGTGCTGCTGACCAAGTTCCCTCCAAGACTGCTTTTTGTGAGGACTGCCACTGCGGTTCCGGACCGCTTGTACCATCCTGCACAGGGCGTGCAAAGCATAGAATCCTATGATGGCTCTGCCATGCTTTGCCCGATGAGTAAATGACCTTTACGACCCTGCGTTTTGTGTTCCATGACAATTAACCTAGTGTTCATTGCTTTCTTCCGTGAATAATGAGACTCCCAAATCTGCTATTTCTTTGTATCGGTTTCCCTCGTGGCTGTGGAGATAGCTCTTCGGTTCTGTGTTGGAAAATAGCACCATTTTACTTAGGTTCGTAGATAGATTCCATGTAATTTGGTCATGCCCCCTTGGTAAAGAATGATAGGGGAGGTAGCATGGCAACTATCATGTTCAAGAAAAGGACATCATTGCATGATCGGGTAAACCAGGGAGTATGGCCACTATCGCCATTCATATTAAGTCTAACCAAATCATTGAGGTAAATAATCGGATGATTATATTATTCATAATATCTAACAAATCATTGAGATAAATAACTGCATGATTGCATTCAATTCATAATCAGCAACTAAATAAAATCGTTGGATGATCATCTTCCGAGGGTTCATTGGTCCTCGGCGTCCTCGCCATTGGTCACCTCTCCGTTCGACAAATCGATTCCACAGGTGTACAAGACTTACACCTGTGAGCCGATCGAGACCTTGAGAGGCCACACCAACAAGGCATGGTGGGATCTTTTTCTTCTCTGATTGGGCGTTTTGGAGGGTTTTCTTGGATGTTTTGGAGGGTTTCTTGGATGTTTTTGAAGGATAAAGAGAGAGAGAAAGAGAGAGAGAGAGAGAGAGAGATAGATAGACAATAAGCTTAGATTCCCGAAATTGCGATCTTTTCGATTCGACTCGTAGGATTCAAAAGCATTTTTCAGGATCCTCAATTATGTGGAAAAAGATGAGACATGGTTTTTAAAGATAGACCTGGCCCAGACATGTCGATAACCTTGAAGGCCTAGCAATCCATGCTTTCAATGTTGTTTGTCGTCGTTGTTTCAATTATACCGTTGCTGCTGTTGTTGGTGTGTGGATGTTGCGGTAGTTGTGGCTCTTTTTGTTCTTGCCATTGCTGGTGTTGCTGCTGTTTTTGCGGTTGATGTTGTCACTGTTGTTGTCGCTGCCTTTGTTGGACTTTCCAATCTGCCTTTGTTCACAGTTTCATTCGTTGACGATAGACAAACCTGGCGCCCAACCCACAACGTCGACAGATTTATGGTGTACAACCCAGCGGTCAGTGTCGGGGGCCCCACCGAAATGATGCACCAGCGGAATCCATACTAGTCTTGAGGAACACCAAACTCTTGATGCCCCAGCTGGGCATTCCAAGTAGTTTTGCTTTGGGCATAAGATGTTATTCCGACACTACTTCGAGCCCATCTGAGTGATGAGCTGCTATCCCTGCTTCAATCCAATTCCAAACAGTGCAACAGCTTCCCTGAAAAGAAGCATCGGTTTGCAACTCGGAATCCCTTGGTGCATTCCTTGGTGCCTTGGGAGGTCCGATCAGTGGCCTGGACTGCAGACGATAGCATGTTGGTCTCCACTGGCGCAGATGGTGCGGTCTATGAGTACTACGTGTCTTGTCCTGGCAGCCGTTCTTTGGTCCGTCCTGATGTGTTTTTTTTCCGAGGATGGAAACGTACGCAGAAGCATTCAACATGGGTTGGTTTGCAGGGTCCGACGGAATCAATGTTGGGATGCGCACAATTGCTGAATCTTCGATAGTTGCTTGGTATTGATCAGCCAGAGTTCATGGAAAACTTGGTAATGATCAACAAATGCTTGGTTTAGTATTAATGATGGTTGGTTCGTTGACTAATCTTGTTCATCGGGTTGGTTCAACCACCAACCAGGAAGCTATGAACTGCTGGTGCTTCACAGCTCGACTATGGACCCTTGCCAACCGTCAAAAAGCGTCAGTTGTTTATTTGCGGGAAGAAATGACACGTAGTAAATCAATGCAAATCAGTTTCTGTACACTATAGTTAAAAAGTTAAAAACAGATTCGGTGGTCGATACAGTTAATCAAAGCTCATGCCAACCATTTTCTTCATCATCCTCCTCACCCTCCTCATCCTCATCCTTATCATACTTATTCCCCTCATCCCTATCATCCTCATCCTCATCCTCATCATCCTCCTCAGTCACCCCTCCTTCTACACACCCTACGGTCCCACGGTCCCAGGTGCAGGCAGAGACCTCCAACAGTGGGCGCGACGGTCGACGCATCCACGACTTTGTCCAGAAGACCTCGTCCTTCAGTTGCGTCATCGTCCACTCGGACCAATCCTCCAACTTCAACACCATGCGACCCGCCACCGAGCGCTGAGGGAGCGCTGGTCGATGCGATTGGGGGAGCTGGTTGGTGCTTGGGGGATGGTTGGTGATGGCTGCTGGTACCATACAGCCTGGACAACCCGAAGGGACCGGAAGGGACGATGGTGCAAGAGATGGGGAGTAGCAGGTCGGGACCGCAGGTGGCAGGTTGAGGGATGCGATTGGCGCTTGGTAAGGGACGATGCTGGCGGCTTGGGGCAGGGGATGCTTGGTGATGGTTGGATGGTTGATGGTTGGATGATGATGGATCATGGTGCAGGGGTTGGGCGATGTTGATGCTGAATGATGCTTAAGATTGGCCAAGGCCTAATGCTGATCCTCGCAGGTTACCTCATTTTTGTTGATCATTGGTCAATCACAAAGATCGTTTCAATTTCAATGTGAATAATGTGATTCTTACACGGGAGTTATGCCAGCTGGTACATTTGGGGTAATTTGATTTTTGTTTCTGGGGTCAAACAATGTGAAATGGCTTTGTTGTTTGAAATTGTACATTGCACCTATTTATGTGGAAATATCATGATAGTTTTATTATCATTCCATGTGAACAAGCCACCGTCAGTTTAACCATGAATAAGTTGCGATTACAATCAGGAAATATTGGAGGTTTACTAATGTGGATTTCCCATTGTACCATCTGGGACAACTAGCAGCTAGCAGAGCAGTAGGGGTGGCGCCCAGACTACTTCTGGTTGGCTGTAAGCAGTAACTTAGTAACAAACTATCACTAGCCATTACAAGTTCATTCCGGTAGGATTCGCCATCCACATCCATGCCCCATGTTGCAGCAGCCAGTGGAGGCCGGCACCGTGCTCAGTCATACAAAGATCGCCCCACCGTGCGTGACACGATGTTTTACCCCCCGGCCCTGCCTGAAAACACGTGGCGGTGACCGCTAGCTGCGTTACCGCCACACGTGTGAGCCACGCCATGCACGACCGATTAGTGGTTTCACATTGTTTACTTCTATCACTGGGATAATATGCCAAGCCAATATGCTAGTATTGGTTATTGGAAATGGGTTTGATGAAAATGGTTATTGGACAATTGTCGGATGTTTTGACACACATACTAATTTGATGTCATGAGCAATGAGTAATCATTATGGTTGAACTAATCTCATTGAGTTTTTGATGACCCTGCAACAACCACAGGGTTGCACACCTGAAGTTGCCACCAGCATGTGAGGTATGTGGTGGGTACCGACCAGCTCTTGCGAAAAGTCTACAAAGGCCCCGCCTGACCGTGCGACCGTAGCGCAGTAGCTACAGGGAAGCATCCTCGAAGAGTAACGCTCTTGGTGCTTGTGCTGAGATGCTTTAAGAGAAACCCTGATTTGGAAACAGGAAATTCAGGATGTCACTCGATGATGTCGTGATTCTTGTAAAGAATGAGGAGGACTTTAGTCACATGGTTTTGTGCTTCTCCTCATTCTTTACAAGAGTTATGGTGCTCATCAACTTGCATAAATGCAGGATGTTACATGGTGCTTCCCTTGTTTGAGTTTACCAGAGGTCTTTCGTGACAGGTGGGCAGTGATGAGCTCTGGGCAGGGGAAGCAGTTTCTAGCTGTCGGCGCAACGTTGCTGAACCAGAGAAGTTGAGTAGTTGATGTAATCAATTATTGATAACCAACCTTTGGTTGAATATGGATGTTGATAGTTATAGCTGATAAGTTAATAGTTTAACTATAGTTGGTAGTTGGTTGGTTTCTGCCACAGAACCATAGAATGAGTTGAGATGATCTGGTGTTACTCAACGATGGGTCCTCTCAGCAACCCGTGTCCAATTCCCTTGGCAGGCGAGTCCAGTGGCACCGTGAAAGTTTCTCGGTGAAGCAAGGGATGTTGAAACGATCTTTGACGCTTGATAGCGTTGATGTGTTCATGGGAATTTGTGAACCAGAAAATGTCAAGTAGCAGCTATGTGCTGTCATTTTGCTTGTGTGTCTCCTGACATTTTTCCAAGCCCCTTGGTTGATGTTGTAAGCTGGTTGATGATGATTCAATACATGTATAGAGGGCACACCCACCCATGTCAAACCATTGTCCCCGGAAAGCATCACCGTTGCGGGAACTTCCCTGGAAGACACGCGCAAAAGTACAGTGCTGAGGCCAAGTGACTTGGGGAATCTGAAAGCAGCTCTCATGTTTTTTGGCTGCTTTCAGATTCCCCAAGTCACTTGGAAACCCTTAACCCTAAAACCCTAGAGAGGTCCAAAAACTCATTTGTTGGCTTGGAAAGCCTTGTTTGCTTCATGCAGTCCTCATGGCCAGTCATGGACACCTCCCAGCAATAGACTTGGTCTCCAGGAGTCCAACTTGCACCAGAAGAATGTCACCCAATGGTGAACTTCATGGTTTTGCAAGGCTATTGTGGCACCTGTAACAGATGGACGTGACGGCACGTACATGTTGGCAGCCCTGAACAAGCCCTTCTAAGGTTTGTCATAAACTCGATTGGTTTCAAAGAACCATTGGCCAAGAGGATTCACAAGAACGGTATCCGATAAGATCTTCCCAATAAAAAAAATACTTTCAGGATCTTTCAGGTAGATCAGGAGAATAGAAACTTCCCGGGATGTGCTGGGAATTTTCCAAACGTTGTGGGTCACCACCACCCACAGCAGGGCATCGTGTTTTTCCAAGGCAGGTACCACCTTGGGGCAGATCGTGTTGGCCAACTCCGGCAAGGGCATCTTGGATGGGAATCTGACCGACCAGATCGGTGCATCCAGGGTGACCGGCAACCAGCAGTAAGCATCGCAGTATGCATTTTGGTGCATTATAATATGGTGCATTATAATGGTTGTATGGGTCATAGCAGAATTGATAATGGTTCATTTACCATCAGTATGGTTATGGTTCATTATGATGGTTGATGACTACTGTACCCATCAATGCACTTGTTATATTTTATTTAGTTGTAGTTGATCAACCATTATGGTTAAATTATATGCAATGGCTAATGGTGAATGAACATAGTTAGTAGCTAACTATATGGTTCACTTCATTATTAGCCATGTAGGCAATCATTCCAATCAACCATATGATATGGTTGAGAATCAATTTTACAACATCAGTACTGAACCATATTGTTGTTGCAGCACTATTGTTTGCCATAGCTGGTAGTTAACACACCATAACACAAAATTTGTAAACACCAGGAACCAATCGTTGATTGAATAACAATATAGTTGTATCATTCAACATTACAATGCAACACATAGATAATGGACCATGCTTCATTTAGTTAGCGAACCTTTTATATGATTTATTGAACCACATAGTTCGCATAAACGATGTTAAGAAATGTTAATATTAATCGTCGTTAATGATGATTGACACAGGCTAATGATGCTTGATAACGGCTAATGGTATTTAATAATGAACTATCGTAATGTTCATCTACTTGTACCATTGATGTGTTAATTTTGTGGCAGCACTATCATAATCACTGATCATAACGTCATCAACTCACCATCATACACCATCATAAGGGACATCAAGTTTAACATCACAAACCATTCATCACAGTAGCCAGCACAGATAACCAGAAATGGTTGACACACCATGATTTAGCGCCTTGTTCCCCGTCATCAACCAGAGATTCACCATGAAATCTGACGTCAACTCATTCAGTCAAGCTTGGCACCGGCGGTGCCCTGGGAGGAATGATGTGCACTGGTACCATTGGTGATAGTCGTAGGTGCGTGGTAGATTTGTTGATTTGGTGGTTTCTAAAAAGAGGGGAGCCCAAAAATGGATGGTTTATGACTATAAATGGTTAAGATTGGATGATTTGAGGGACCCCTATCTTGAGAAACACCCATATGTACACCACTCTACACATGTATTGGAACTAGCATGGCAATGTATGGCATATTGTAGTTGTTGATGTTTATGTATACCTGTGTGGTATGTATGATATATATGATATATATATATATATATATATTTATTTATTCATATTTGTGTTTATATCCGCGAATTATGTATCAATGTATATTTACATATACAAATATATATCTATATATATATATATTTATATATATTCACATAGGTACATGTCAGTAGAGTATAGGGATGCTTTTTTGTACAGACATAGGTCATGTGGATAACAGGCGACAAAGGGGATCATCACAGCTCAGAATGGCTGGAAAACACCAGATATTTTTTTGCTGCCAGCAATGCAAGCAGGACAAACACAGGTACAGAAGGATAGCAAAGATACTCTTGAGAACAATTACAGTGATGATAATGGATCATCGAAGGTGTGTCATAATGACCCCCGAGGTAAATCCCTACTACTGTTGGTTTATGCCACTATATCATTTTTGATGTGTCAGTACAACCGATAGTTGTACAACCAACAATAGGGTCTACTTACTACATGGTGTTCACAGGAGCGAAAACCAGGAGCCATGCTTGTTGTTGGATGCAATGATTTACAGTAACCGTCACGAAAACAAGCAACCATTCAGACCCTACTTTAATTGATCTTGACCGGAGAAAGCCACCACCATGGCCTCAATCAACCATAGAAAATGTCGCGTTGAACGAGTGCTCAGCGGGATGCGTTTCTATTCCGCTTGAATCAAGGCCTCTTCGCTGCCGTGGCTGAGCCAGATGCTCCAGGACGAATTCGGTGCTACAAATTCCCGCTGAATGGTGGGTTTGCCCAGTTCTCAGTTGTCAGGTGCTTCTGTGAAGCTCTTGATAGGTTGATTTGAGCTATTTCTGGGTTGATGTGAGCTATTTCTGGGGAAGTTCCTTCAAGGGGTTGCAAGCCTCCTGCGTAGATGTCTATTTTGAGGCACACCCTGATGGCTAAAGATATTCCGTGACCCATGTTCTACCATCAATGGTTTGCTCGCGGTGGCTATCACCCATGATGGGAAAGCCTTTCACCAAAGCAGTAGAAGCCTCCGGTTGTTTCTTGTTGTCAACGTCGTCCCCAGAAAGTGTTGAATGGTTTGCAGCAAATACCATTCGTATCATCAAGCTAACTAGTGATTCTGAAACATGAGTTTGTTGGCGATTGCTTGTCATCCTCAGAAAAAAAAAACTGCAATGGTTGATCACCCTAAATGGCACCATTCATCAAGCCGCCATTGTTGCCTTTGCCCAGCAGCACGGAAAAATATCTTAAGCAGGGGCCAAAATGGACCGTATGAATCATGCTCAACCATCAACCATTATCAGCCACAACTGTAAACCACTTTTGGCCATTATCAACTCTAGAACTACATCATATACAACCCATCGAACACCAGAATTCTTAACCACAAGCAACTGGGCAAAAACAATTCAACAATCCCTAACCTCATAACATCCTTAACTCACCATAACTATACACACCATTCCCCATAGCCATACACCCTATAACCGACATGTTCTAAGTATAGCATGCGATATAACCACTGCTCATACCTCCAGCTATACCAACCATAGTTCCAACCATAGTCATCTCAGCTTCCACCCACCTACCTCCAGTTCACCTCACCACCACCACGAGCCCACCCCA
>VSDK01015859.1:398486-456099 GCA_009767595.1 Symbiodinium kawagutii
AGTGGCCCGACTTCTCGGCGCCCGCGGCGCCCGCCACGCGGCTGCGCATCTCGGCGGACGACCTGTACCTCTTCTCCACGGCGGAGGTGCGACGGATCGACCCTGGGGGAAACCACCAGGGGGTCCCCGTTGCCGGTGAAGGTGGTGGATGGTGGTGGATGGTGGATGATGGTGGATCTTTTAGAGTGAATTCTGAATGATGGGTCAAACAATTTTATGATTTTTTGTTGTTCATAAGGTCAAATATGTTTTTGTTCATGGTCAAACATGTACTTGTTCAGCTGGTCGATCGTGAAGGGAGATGGAAGAGCTGGTGATCAGCCGCAACTCACGACCGCTGGCCATGTCCATGTCGCGGCCGTGCTTGGAGCTGGTCACTGGGCTGACGCTCGCAGCTGGTCGCAGCTGGCTATGGCGAGCTGGGTCAAGCAGTTCACCAACCAACAACAATGGTGAAGCCTAGCTGGCTAATGGTTCATGATAGGGGATGATAACCAACAAAAGTAGTGGAGAAGAACCATCTATATAGCTATGGGTCAATATGAACCAACCAATTTCATGCGAGATAATGACCAACAAGACTATACTATAGCGAAAACAATGGTCAATGATAGGGGAACCAGGGGGACTAAGGGTTTTGAATGGTTTTGACCCACTGCCCAATAAGCTTGATCATCATCATTAAGTATGCAGGATTATAAGGTGAACTATGGTTTGTTAGCGGTTAACTATAAAGGGGATAGAAACATATGTAGGGAATGGAATGGTTGGTTCATTCATCGTCGTCATCACCGCCATTATGAACCCATCATCGAACTATCGATCGCTCGATGTGCGCCCTGTCCGCCGTCGCCAGGATGGAACCATTTTTGTCTTCGACGTGAAGCGAAAAGACCGGAACGTGTCAAAACGTGACAAGGACAGACCAAAGGAAAATGCAAACGGCGCAAGCAAACGGCTGGATGATTTTGAGGTCAGCAACATGGTGATGGCAGTGATGATTGATCTGCTGGTTCAGAGTGACTAAAAGCTGGGTTGGAACATCTTGGAACTATAGGCTGGAGGAGCCAATGAGCCTGGGTTAGTGAACCTTGCGGTGGGCAGTCATGTCCCAAGTTGTGCTCCAAAGTTCCTCAGTTTCCAATTTTGGGTCACTGTTTTTGTTTCACTTTCTGGGATGTTCATATTTTTTTTGTAGATCAACAAATTGTGGTTTCTCAAAATAGGGGTACCCCAGAAATGGTTGGTTTATTGCTATTAATGGTGATTCTTGGATGATCTAGGGGTACCCATATTTTGAGAAACGCCCAAATATCAAAAAAATCCGTGGCATCCCCTCCCCACGCGCAGCTTGCGCGCTTGCGCGAGGAGAGCGCTCTCCCGTTGGCCGATGAGATACTGGTGACTCGAACCTTCCTGGATGACAAGCAGGGACAGCTCAACGAATTCGAGCCCCTTGGCATCGCTCCGGTGGAAGCATCCAAGGTTCAGCTTCAACCCGTGGTGGTTCCTATGTGGTACCCTGGTTGAACCACAATCCACTCTAATGGTTTGAAATACGAATGGTTCATTTGTAGGGTATGGGGTTGAATGGATAACTTCTGGGGTGAGTTCAGAAGAAGACTCATAGAAGTTACAAAGAAATGGTTTGCAGTGGTATGATTCTATTGGTCTTTCCATCTCTTGTGACGAACGTGCGTGGGCACGAAATATTCGTAGGTCATCGAGGCCAACATTTTGCGAGCGACATTGGGGATTGTCCACAAATGGTGTGCCTGCAAGTTCCATGGTACTTTCTCATTGATAATGGCTATCAACTTGACTGGAGGTAGGTACCCTTGGCACCCAAAACCATCCTCTAAGGCTATATAGCCCATGTTGGGGTAGTTCAAACTTTACTTTTCAAACATTTTTTATGGTCAAACGGGTGCCAATGATAACACCATTGATGGACAAAAGCCCATCTTGAGAAACGGTGCCATTTGAAGCCAGGGTTTGATGACAGCCTGGTGCTGCCCTAAAATCAAGCCCAATCTGATGGCACCGACCAAACCCTTGGGTTAGTAAGGTAGGTGTAGAGTGCGAGAGGAATATGGCTATGGGTCAATATAAACAAGCAATAATGGGGGATGATAACCAACAAAACTATAGGGAAAACAATGGTTAATGATGGGGGAACCAGGTACAGAGTTTTGACCTATAGCCATGTGTTTTTTTGGGAGGAAAGGACCAACATGGAACATTGAACTCACTGTTAGATGTCAGGTTTCAGGTCAGATTCCGGGCGGGTTCCGGCACCACTATCAGAAACTGCCTGCATCCAGCTTCGGTTCCATGCTGCATCCACTTGATTTGCACAACTAGGACTTTGCATTTCTGACTTGGTGGATTTATTCCTGGTTCAAGAGCCAAACAATAAAGAGCGCCAAGCTATCAACAATCGTTGCTGCTGATAATGGATTATGGTTAATGATGGTCAACGTTGGTTGATTCAGTACTGGTTCATGGTGATTCAATGTTTGTTGCCACTGCCTCAAATCCAACTAATACTGGTTGAACATGCTGAATTCATGTTAGATGCAGCTGTTTTTTTGGCAAATACTAATATGATAGTGAAGCATCATGGTAAAATCATGGGGTGGTTTGCTGAGAAGGGCCTACCAATGATGACATATGGTTAAGTGTCAATACTAGCATATGCTAGCCAACCAAAAGAGGGGTATTGTAGTTCACATCTGAACAAAAGGGACCGGGTGTGGTCATGGGATGTGAACGGCCAGGGGGTACACGGTACCCAGAACCATAGGATTGCCAGCATCATGAACCACGACTTGCCAGCGTTGCTGGCCTACCCAGTGTGTCACTGGCAATCAATCAATGTCAGGTGTCTTGGGATGTTAAGATCTCCATTTGGCTATGACTCAATATAAACCATCAATAATGGAGGATAATAACCAACAATTTCGTAGGGAAAACAATGGCTAATGATTGGGGAACCAGGGGTACAGGGTTTTGACCCATAGCCATTTCATGATTATCCAAATTATCCATACCAGGGGGCGTACCCTCCTGTTCGGTAAGTTGATATGTCTTGCAGAACCAACTCGAGCCCCAGGACATGCAATCGGATCTCTTTTTGCGAGTCTCAACCACCCACTCGCAGCACTTGGATATTCAAAGGAACTGATTCGGCCAAAAAGTCTCGGAGACCCACATTTGCGAACTCAGTTTGATGGCACAGGTGACAAGTTGTTATAAGATATAATTAGCCCATCATTTCTGTGTGGAGTTTCGGGGTCCTGCTACAGCATCTCCCAGGCGAAATGTCGATGACCTGTCCAACCAACAGGAGTTTCAGCTCAGGCCAGAGGGGATAGTGAACCGCCTACGTTTGATGGTGACCAGCGATGCTGAAACTAGGGGTGGCTTCCTGATATATGGATCTAACATTAGTTTTGATGCGACACAAATGTTAGAATTCTCTGCTCAAACTAGGGATGGAAAATGGATCTAACATTACGGCAAGACTCCATGGTTTGCCCGGATGCACAAGACCTGCCCAGAAGTTAGTCTTGTCAACTGTTCAAAACCCTGCGCAGGCCCGTTGTTTTGAAACTCTGGGAATCAAGAAGCCCTAAGCCCTCAACCCTAAAACGCAAAAACCCTACACCCTAAAACCCTAAAACCCTAAAACCCTAAACCCTAAAACCCTGAAACCCTAAATTCTAAAACCTAAACCCTAAAACCTTAAACCCTAAATCTCTGCGTATAGCCAGTGTTTCTCACTGAGTCTTCGAGCAATGTTCCATATGCAATTGATGGGAACAACAGTGGTTTGCCCTCTGGGCAAACCACGGCGTCTGTGTGTAACATTAGTCCTGATGCTGAGACACGAATCTTGGAATTCCCAGCTAATTGCCAAGAGGTGTCACTTTTGGTTGTTTTTGACGACGAACCCATCATCGAAGCGAAGACTCCTAGTGTATTCAGGGCGTTGGCTCAAAACAGTCAAACCGCAAAGCAAAAGGGATCAAAGGGCTTGGTGCCTTACTTAGAGATCTTAGATGATCTAGGTGTTCCATGTTTAACCCATACTGCAGTGTCTACATGTACACATCTACTGCATCTAGATAAAGTGTAGGTGTGCATAAGTGCAGAGGCACCAGCATTTACGCATAATTTATGTGCCAAAAAAGATATATTTATAATCACAATCAAGTCATGCACAACTATGATGGTCAAAACAAATTACATGATTGGCACCTAAAGGTGTACGTAAGTATGTTTTGCATCGTTTTTTAATGGGCACAGAAGCCAACATGAGAAGTGTGAACAGTTCAATTAATTCAGAACTGCTATAGCTGTTAAACCAATTTGAAATGAATTAGTTCAGCGCTAGTTTTGCGTATAAATTACTAGAACTGCACATAAACAGTTCAGCACTTCTTGTTGATGAATGAGTTGCCTGTGAGCGCCCAGGCATCGCGATAGCTTCCACAAGGAAGAGATGGTGGCCATGGACGAGAAGTACACCCAGGAGATCGACGAGGCCTGCGGGTGTCGGCTGAAGCGTTTCAACGCGAACTAGCCCAGCGTGAAAGAGTTGAAGACCAATATCGGGTTCAAGAATGGTTGGCTGAGGGGGATGTCATTTATTCATATTTATTTGATTGGAACATTGGGGTTCTGCTAGCTATGGTCGTTCATGGCTTATTCAGAAATGACAGTCATTGAGAGCCAGTTTGTTGAAGGTCATCATCACTACGTGGCTGTTTCTCAAAATAGGGGACCCCCAGATCATTCTTCATCTTAGGCTATAAATGGTAAGCATTTTGTGGGTTTTGCGGGGTCCCGGATGTGAATCCCTGTGGATCATACTGGTAGTCGTTGGTCTATTCCAAGCTGCCAAATCCCATGGGAAATCGGCTGCCAGGGTTCGCCAGGGTTCGCCCTGCATCGTTCTCCTTCAGGAGCGGCAAAAGTACGAAGTTCTACGAGAAGAGAAGAACGACGCGGAGATGGAGGTCTCGCATACTCCCCGTTGGCAGATTCTCTTCTCCGGTGCCAATAGTGATGATAGGAACTGACTACTTGGATGTGCACCCCCACTTGGGAAGTGGTCATTATAATCATGGTTTCTAGGGCTTAGTTCAGCTACCTTGTAGGGGGTAGCTAGCCATGATTTTAACCCCAGCAGGCGATTCCCCACAAATACCATTTGGGAGTACCCCCATGCCAGTTATCATTCAGTTTATTTAGCATGTTAATTTTAAACGAACTTATTTTGAGAAACCACCAAATGAGGGTGCTGTGGATCGTTTGTTCGTGGTGACGCATCATGTTGCGGAGTGTCATACATTTTGTGTGCACATTGAAAAGGGGGTTGTGTCACGGGTTGTGTGGATCATTCTGGATCATTCTTTGCCAGCGTCCAAAATATGCAGATAAATTTAGTGCATGCCATGCTGAGTAATTATGTTGCACATTTGTTGATGATGCAATAGTGGGTCAATTGGTTGGTGGTTGAAAAAATTGGTGGTGAATTGCTAGTGATGATTAGTGACAGAATTTTCTCAAGTTTCTTTCTATCAGGTCTAGCCTTTGATGAAGTTCGGATATCAACATGTTCCTATTCCTGACCCATGTCCCGTTCCAGGCTGTGGTTCCAAATCACATCACTTCCAAGCCATTGCATGTGGGGTGCCATCAATGTGTAGCCTAAGCTTGGTATCAGTCGCCCACGTGGCACTCTAAACAAGCAGAGAAGTTCATCCTCCCAACTCTTCCAGGAAATCAACGCGCATTATCAACCAGTGTTAATGACCAGTCAACCACCACTGATGCCCGCCTCGTTGCTTCCCCAGCCAGCTCGACGTTCGACAGGCCGAGGAGTACATCAAGGGTTTGTTGGAGTATCATGCCAAGCGCGACCAAGAACTGGAACAAAGTTTCCAGGAGAAGATGATGGAGGAGGTCAACAAGTATCAGCCCCCTGGCTGCAGTCCTTTTATTGCAACCCTAGTTCGTCCACACGTCGTGGTGACTGAAGGCAGTCGTGCGCTCGGTCAAACCTGAAAACATGGACCCCGAGAAGGTGGATGATTGGTGATGATCACGTGCAGGGAGGCCATGCTGCGCCTGGAGAGTATGCTCACCATAAAGTGTCCAGCACTATAATCAACCGATCATGGTTACAATTAGCCAATGATGGTCAATTATGGACAATGTTACTAATAAATACAATAATAAGTTTCATCTTATTACATCCATCAATTACTAATCACAATTACCAATACTTAATCATAATTCATCATACTTTGCCAGGTAACCACCACGAATCCACCATTCCTGGCTGGCCACTCGCCCCAGGAAGCTGGCTGCGGAGCGCGACGAGATCCACCGGCGCTGGGGGGAGCAGCACCAGCGGATCATCGCGGAGCATCAGCGCAAGGTCAACGAGTTGCAATCGCAGTTCGCGGCACCTCGGCAGCAGGACGCCTGAAGGAAGCCGCCCAGGATGGCCAGGATGGGCCTAGGGATGGCCTCGCGTGGTGAAGGGCACGCTGGGTGCCCGGTGATCATCATTCACTGGTGCTAAGATGCTGGTGGCTGGTGATAGTCGTGGTTCAACAGGGCGTTCCGGAGGTTTGCGGAATCCATGGGCACTTTTTGTGGGTGTGCACAGCCGGTGATCACGTGGTGAGTCTATGGTCAAATCGCGGGTCCATGTTCGAAGAGTTTCTGGTTTTGTATGCTGTTTGCTTCATGTTTCAGTAGATGATGGTCACCTTATGATTCACATGGCAGTTGAAAATCACAAGCCTTCATATATGGGTGTTTCTCAGCATAGGAGTACCCCCAAATCATTCAGTTTATGAAGCATGTAAAGCAACAAACCAACCAAACTTGACTGTTGCCAATGATGTTTGGCACGGCGGCCGGGATCCTGGGTGAAATATCATGGCCTCAGTGGTTGGTTGCCAAGCAGTTTCACCGAGATGGGGATGAAGCCAAGGTGGATGCTGATGTGGCTATGGGTCAATATAAACCATCAATAATGGAGGATAAGTTCACCAACAATTTCATAGGCAAAACGAGCTGGCTAATGATTGGGGAACCAGGGGGACTAAGGGTTTTGACCCATAGCCATGTTTGGGTCACAATGCATGCCCAAACATCAGCGTTGACCTTGGTATGTACTGATTCTCATAGAATTGAACTTGCTCATGATAAAGCTCGACCATCCAGCAAGTCGTACGGATGTAGGGACGTGGTTGGTTATTGTTTTGATTGATGGTTGGTATTGGTGAACTTGATGATCGGTATTGTTCAATGATGGCTGGTCAGTGGTGGTCAATGGCTACATTGTGGTTCGCATGCTTACGAATGCTTGTAGGTTCTGCATTTCTTTGCTGCACATGGCTGTGTTGGTCATCAGGCTGCACAGAAGGCAGACATGGAGGCGGCGCTGGGGCGATAGATTTAGGTTGCCTTCCATCTTCAAAAAGACCGATTGGTTCGTTAAAGATGGTTGATATTGCCTCATGATGGTGGACGCGGGTCAATGCTGTTAAGGCTCCATGTTAATATTGGCTAAGGACAGTTAATGGCGGTTTGTATTTGGTTGATAATGGTTCTTGATCGATTGAAAGGATTCAGTTTGGCAGGGTCGTTTTGTGTTTTCTGAGTGGTTCAATGGGTAGCAAGCAGGAAATAAATGTGCTCCTAGTGACTCATCCGAATAGGTAGGCCCCAGGCGGCCCCAGTTATGTTCCGAAACTTGGCCTGGAAATGGATCAAATCACAATATTTTGATCGGAAAACTCCCTGGGCTGCACCAGAAATGGTACTAGATATTTTCCGGAATAGTCGAACGTTTTCCCGAGATCCCACGACCAGAATTTTGTTTACAACTTACGAAGTGAGATGAATCTAGATGTACCTTCAGGTCTTCCTGTTGATTCATTTCACCATTGTGGTATAATTATATGTCGTTTTTCTTTGTGGGTGAAGGTTGTATGTTGTTCATATACTTTGGGTAAGCGGTACATTAGCACCCCCCCCATAGTCTCAGAACTCGAATGGCATGAACGGTTGAGCAGATTCAGAACCATCATTTTTTGATGATCAGAACAACTACTGATTGTCATCTAGAAGAGGACTAGGGGGAAGCCTACCATGTCTCCCATTTCCCCACCATTCCCCACTTGAGCCATGAATCGAAGTCCTGGTTGATGGTTGACAATTATGAGATTATACAAAATTGTGCAACTGTTCTCGTCTTTGGGGTGGCAACCACGGCAATAGCTATTCACCAATGGCAAGGATCAACAAAAACATAACTAAGAACTGCTACCAACTACTAACTATACTACTAAAACCAACTACTACTAGCTACTACGAAGTACTGCGAACGACTACGAACTTCTACCAACTGCTGAAGACTACTACTAGTCACTACTTCCCAAACAACCTAACACACCAAAACGACCTCAACGACTCCAGGGTGGTGCCATGGGACACCGGTGGGACCTCGTCGTCAGGCCATCGATCGAGTGCTCAAGGAGAAGGCCCTGGCGGAGAGCGTCCATGCTGAGACCATGCGGCAGCTGGAGCTGGACCGAGCCCATGCCACGTGTTGGGGAGCCCCTGGTCACCAGCGCAGAGGTATTTTGGAGCCCGGTCAACCCAACCAACGGTGGGAACTTGACATTTGGTCAGTCTCCATAGGGCACCAAGTGAGTGGTGGATTTGCCCCCCTGTAGTTTCAGTTGATATGGTGGTGGAACCGCGCGTGCGATGTTCGGAACATGACGACGGATGTGAATCGCTGGTTGGTATCCCTCGGGATTGGAAGATGAATGAAGGGATTTTGGCAGGGAAATTGTTTTGGGATACAGTATCTAAAACCGCCTACTAGCCCATGTTCAATGCTTGATGGCAAATACTACCGTCTCTTTGTTCAACGCTGGGGATCTGGCCCAACAAAGATTGCGAAAGGGTGCCTTCCAGGGTGCCTTCAAAAAGCGTGCCAGGACACAGATCGCGAGATTGAGGAACTGAAGGAGGATAAGGAGATTAGATGGGATGAGCTGGTGCAGCTGGTCCAGTTGGCTGCTTGTGGCTGGTTACTACCAATGCTTAGCTTCACTCGGGGTGGTTACTCCGTCTTCTGAGTCGATGTCCGCTGAAGAGTGATTCATTGTGCGACTGGGTATGGTTGGTCATTCTTGCTTGTTTATGGGGAACCGGTCATATTATAGCTATTATCTCCTGTTCACCAATCTGAACCGACCGCTAACCAAGCAGCATGAATACTAACGCACAACAACTTTAATTCATATGTGCCCGTTGCACGTGTTGGATAATTTTTGCTGGTTAATTTGGAATGGATCCTAGATCCTTCAACAAAAAGAGCTGATGTTTTGATACGTCATGATTTCTACCAAGAGGTTGTCCGGATGAATCTCTAGCATTTTCAGTTGTGGGTTGATGCTGTGACTCAAAAGCATATATTGATGGCAATCAAACCATCCAATTGATGGCCAATCATGGCTCAGAATCAACCAATGATTGTGCAGTGGTGATTTTAAGCCACATTGGAGGCCTAGTGATACTAGGGCTGTCAGGAAAAAAAAGATCCATCCGGTGCCAAGAAGCATCAAGAGACCTATGAATCATCAACCAGCTTTGGTCGTGAATAAAGCATCATGAATCAGTAGAGCGCATGAATACTTGTCATTACAAATGTGATGAGAATTGCACAGTGGTACCCCAACTGTAGTTTGGTTCAGAAGCGTGTACTTTAACTGCCAGTTATAGATACCTTACGCAATATGATTGTTTTGGTCTTGTCATCTCGTCCTATTTGCATGGCTAACCATTCTGGACCTGATCAAACCCAGCCATTACCTCTGGTAAGCTAGCACGGCAATAGAAAATCCGCTGGAATTGATGATGTCCTAAGGTGTCCCTATGAAATTGTTATTTTTTGCATTGCCATTTTAGTTGACCAACAGCAGGGGCTGATAGCCCATTACCATCACGAGCCAGCCATTGACCAACTGGCGAATCATCCTGGACCTGACAAACCCAGCCAGCAATTGACGATCATGAACCAACCAAAATTGATGATTTCCCATGGTTTTCCGATGAAAATGATGTTTTTCCATTGCCATGTTGGGGACTATCAGTGGCCATCAGCCAACCATTCAGCAACCCCGGCTTCCACCATCACACCTACTAGGAGACGAAGCTCAAGGCAGAGCGAGATGACAAGGTGCGTTTGCGAGGCCAAGCGGGCATCCACAAGCGCAACGGCGAGGAGCGCAGCACTGGCAGCTGGATTTGCCGTTGATGGGTCACCTGTGATCCCTTGCTGAGGCAGCTTAGTAGTGAGACCAATAAGATTTTCATAGGGGAAACCACCAAGCAGTTTTTTAGCAGTTTATAGCTGGTCATTATGTTGAGAGTTACTTACTAGTGGTGATAAAGTTCTAAGCCTACCTACTACCCATGGGTAGTTTGACTCACCTTGCTCCTAGTTTGGCCTGCCAAACTCCAGGAGCTCAACAAACAGATGCAGCAAAAAGACGATGAGTCGCTCAGTGGCAGGGGTGGCTGTGCGGTTAGAGCCTGGTGGTTGTGGAGCCTTGTTAGTGGTTATATATTGTTATCAGTATCAATTATTGATGTTATTTTATTCTTAGTCAATATTTATTGGTAAGTCATGTTTACAGTCACATGATCAGCCATATCATGACTTGTGTGTTTCTTTTTCCCATTGTTCATGTTTGCATCGCCACCATGAACCATTTACAGTAATAAGCCATGAATCTTGTTGGGTTCCCTATGATATGAAAACACCATTTAGCCATTGTCAGCCCACGATAGAAATGATTACTGATCACTTGTGGGACATCCAGGTATTAATAAACCATCAGATTAAAGTAGAGTAGATTGGCCACTACTGGACCTCTACGATTATTTCCCCACCTGCCAGGTGAGGGTTGTTAGATTTTATGTTAGTTGCCTTCTCCTCCTTCTCCTTCTTCTCCTTCTCCTCCTCCTCCTTCTCCTCTCCTCGCCGGACCTCAACCACGATGATCACTCCACAGTGTTGCCTGCCGGACCTCAACCACGACCATCCACGACCAGTGTTCCCTGCCGGACCTCAACCACGACCATCCATGCCCAGTGTTCCCTGCCGGACCTCAACCACGATGATCACTCCGCAGTGTTGCCTTCCGGACCTCAACCACGATGATCACTCCACAGTGTTGCCTGCCGGACCTCAACCACGACGATCCACGTCCAGTGGTCCCTGCCGGACCTCAACCACGATGATGATGCTCCCTGCCGGACCTCAACCACGATCATCCACGCCCAGTGTTCTCTGCCGGACCTCAACTCCCGTGCCAAAAGCTATGCCAGATAGAATGCCAAAAGCTATGCCAGATATAATGCCAAAAGCTATGCCAAATAAAATGTCAAAAGCTATGCCAGATAGAATGGCCAAAAGCCATGCCAGATATAATGCCAAAAGTTATGCCAAATAAAATGTCAAAAGCTATGCCAGATAGAATGGCCAAAAGCTATGCCAGATAGAATGCCAAAAGCTTTGCCAGATAGAATGCCAGAAGCTTTGCCAGAAAAGATGTCAAAAGCTATGCCAGATAGAATGCCAAAAGCTATGCCAGATAGAATGTCAGAAGCTATGCCAGATAGAATGCCAAAAGCTATGCCAGATACAATGCCAAAGCTATGCCAGATACAATGCCAAAGCTATGCCAGATAGAATGCCTAAAGCTATGCCAGAAAGAATGTCAAAAGCTATGCCAGAAAGAATGTCAAAAGCTATGCCAGATAGAATGGCCAAAAGCGATGCCAGATACAAATGCCAAAAGCTATGCCAAATAAAATGTCAAAAGCTATGCCAGATAGACCTGTGTCAGATTTGCATGTGATGGTGGGGATCACACGAAGTAAAGTAATTACTTATATTCCCTATGACCAGCTTGTCAACATAATGACCAGCTATAAACATATTACCAGCTTGTCAACCACTTTCAACCAGCTTATTTACAATGTTTCTAGCTGTTTCTATGGATTATGAGCCACATCAAGAGCAGCTTATCAACCACTGGACCATATTGGACCTCAAATTTATGAAGGATATCAACCAGCTCTGGTAAGGATATCAAATATCAACCAGCTTTGGCTTTTCCACTGGTTATTGAGGATATCAACCAGCTTTGCCAGAGCTTTGTCAGCTTCAGCCAGGCTCGAGCGATACAAAGAAGAGGCGCTGCGTACCACGCGGATGTCGGCACAGAGCGATCGTGATCAGCATATGCTGCCTGTGGTGGTTCAGAAGCAGCAAGAATTCTAAGTTTATGGTCATTCCAAATTTATTTTCATGTTTGGGACATTACCAGGTGTTTTTGTGAGCAGGAACGGATAATCACCAGCAAGGAAGACCAAGAGTAGTTGGAGGTGGCTATAGATCATTGCCGATAACCCCAAGGGGTCATAGCCTTGGGAACAGCCATGGAACGGTGGCCCCACAATGACCCACAGCCATATTAGGTGGTGTCTCAAGCCATAGGGGACCCAAAAAATTGATGGTTTATTACTATAAAGAGCTAGAAAAGATGACTTGGGGGTCCTATTTTGATCTATTTTGAGAAGCCACAATATGAGCTACAATCTTAAGATGATTCATATTGTCATTAAACCACTGAATTGGTTTAGTATGCTCAAACATATTGTGAGAATAACACATTGCAAGCTCAATCTGTGAGTGATGATTGTTATACTATGTGGCATGTCTCAGTCTGTCATCTCATTGTAGGATATCCTCCATGTGAACTCCATCACAATAACCATCCATATTTGATGGGGAAGCACCAGTCATGGGGTTGAATTGTAGATATTTCTTTTGCTGCAACTCAACTCTACGACTATTATCATGAATGAATGTTGACCACAGGAGCTACGGCACAGCTATGGTCATTGGTTACCCAAGGTGATGGTGTATTGACCTCCAGCTGTGTCATAGCTGGATCACTATGCGATTGGGAAGCATTGGGCAGCTCAGCCCCGAGCACCGCGCAGGAAAGGAAGAAGGATGACCGGATCCGAGAGTTGAACAAGGCGACGCAGCTGCTGGTCAGACACGACCCGGGTCATGTGGTAGCTGACACGATGTCGTGCCCCATGAGTCGTCTAGTTGTTGTTGCACAAGCACTGAGAACGGACCAGGAGAATGATCATGATGACATGAGAGGCAAAACATGAGGCAAAATATTTGTTGATGTAATATACAGTATAGTATAATGATGAAGCTTACATATGCTTATATGACCATACATGATCATATTGTTACATGATCCTATGCTGCAAGGAACTTACTCTACAGTATGCCCTATACATTTTGTTCAAAATAGCTCCAGACCTCAACAAGCAGTGCTGCCACCGCAACGGTTCACCGCAACGGGATGCGCATGATCTCCATGCGCTGCCATGCCTTTTATGTTGGGTCGCCATGCATTCACCAATCCACATAGCGATCGCCAAGATGATCTTCGGGCCATGATATCTTCTTCGGCCGCACATCATTACTTGCTCAGCTGGTGCTTGGATTGGGGGGATGTACCAACAGCTGTTCAACACTAGTTGGTGGTTTTAAACATTTAATATGTTCCCTAGTACTTACTAACAAATGCTTGGTTGACTCATATTTTTCATAGGGGTGGTTCAACCACCAACCAGCTAAGCCATGATTCTCCTCACTCGTTCCCACCACAGGAGCGCGATGCCAACGGCAAAGAGATCCGGCAGCGCGACGCCACCATAGGCGCGGGGCTGGTGAAGAACTCGAGTTTTTTGTGGGGGATTATAGTGGTGAATAGGGGGTTATGGTGGTTTCATGTAGGAAAAAACATGATTTTCTATGCTTAACCATGTTGATAGAATATTATAGAACATAACTAACAGTTTCCTTTTGTTTTATAGTGGTTGATCATACTGATTAATTATATAGTGGTTGGTAATAGGAAGTATAGTGGTTTGCAGAGGATATTAATCATTAGCAATGGTTAAGCAAGTACTGAATTGTCCACTATTATCAACCACTATAATCCCTATTATTGACCATTGATTAACCACTACAATCCCTATTAATTATCGATCATTGATGAACCACTACAATCCTCATTGATCACTACATAAACATTGCTAAAACTTGGGGCTTGGATTGACATTGACGCACTTCTTAAGTTCAGAGGGCTGGTTTCCAGATCACTACAGTGGCATTATCAGGCAAAGAATTGGAAGAATGGTGGTGGAATGGTGGATCGGCAACAATCATTGATACTGCTAAACCTGGATCGTTTGGTAGCTGACTACTAGTTTAACAGTGCAGCAGTTCTCGTGGAAGCCACCTTTTCATGGCAATTTCACCACAAATGTCCACAAACCATTTATGGCTATTTAACGACTATTGATGCCTACTAATGATATCAATTCAGGCAAAGTTAATACTCATTAATAATCAACATCTATTTCATTCAATTGCTTTCAAACTGACATATATTAGAGTTACCTGTTCAACGTTGATGTTCAAAATCGCCACTCCACGGTGGGTCCGTTGCGGCTAGCGGCACCGCTAGGCGACAAGGAGGGGAAGATCTATGAGCTGAAGAAGCAGAACCAGGACCTACAGCGGTGAAACATCTTGCTGATAAAGCAAGGACTAGGAAGATTAACAGAAGATGTGGTTATATAGATATTAACTACCAGATTAAGGCTACTTTGATGATATTACTATATTATATCATCTTCACTACCAGAAGATGTGGTTAGATATCCATCATTAAACCTAATGATTCGTTTATGGCTCAATATTCACTATGAGAAGGATGTGGGGTCTGCTACTGGTTATTAACACTAGATGGTCAATAGTGGTAAATAGTGTCAAATCTAAGCAATTACCCCTTGGCAATCCCTAACCTGGTTGTGCTAATCATCACCATTTGTGATAGGTAAACCAGCTATAAATGGTTGGATTTTCCACGCAACCAGGGTAGGTTACTGGCAATGACTGACTGGCTGGTTGTTGGGAGGGAGCTGCTTAGAGCATGGGTATCCCTTTAGAATCCTTTAGATATACTGGGGAGCCAGGCCAGGAGCTACCAGGAGTGCCTTTGGTGGTACCAATGATTTGTTTGACGATTATTGCTGGCTGGTGGTTTGATTGACATGTTTAAATATTTTCTGCAATATTGAGCGAGTGTCCGTTGGTTGACCCAATTTGTCATAGGGGTCGAAACCTCCGACAAGATTGGTTTGACGATGACTATGATTGGTTCAACAATCATGGCAACAAAAATGGCCTCTGTGGTTAAATGATGAATAGTGATGGTTTACAATGCTAGATGATGGCTTAGACTGGTTGACCATGGTCGATGATGGCCAAGAATGGTTACAAAATGGTAGACACAGTAGTCATGAAATAATCCGAAACTAGTGGATGGAAAAAGCGTCTAACAAGATAGATCAATATTACTGACCAACAATCAACTACCATCCACTACCATTAATCGCTATTGTTTAACCAGTATTATCCCTCAGAATTACCAACATTGTCTCACCACTATAATCCCTCAGCCAGTAAGACCAAAACCTGCCAACCACAGTGGCGAATTTATTGCCCTGAAGGAACTTGAGAAGTTCAAATTTGTCCTGGACTACAAGATCCGAGAACTGAAGGCGCCAATGGGAAGCCGGGACGGACACCATGGGAGTCTTCATCCAGAGATGTGGGGCGTCATGTCCGGGTGCTTGGTGCCGCAGACTTTCCATGAAGTTTGCCACAGAAACAAAGGGGCAAACTGGGAGAAATGGTCTGAGCAGTGCACTTTCAAGTGCCACGAGTCTAGTCATAAGTGAATCATATGATTTCCATGAACCGATTCATTCATTGAGTTATCACTCATATTTTGAATCATCCGCCGGCGATCTGTTTCATCCAGCTCAGGCACAGATCGATCCGAAAAATGATAAGATCGCAGAAATGAAGAAGGACCGGCAGAGTGGCCTGCTGCCGTTCTGCTGGAGATGGCGCTAGTTTCCGGTCGGCTTTTGATGTGAAGAATTGGAAGTTTGAGTTCGGGAACTCCTGGAAAGCATTTGAATGAATGGGGTGGTTGTGGTGAATATTCAAGCATTTCCAGGTCAATCTATCAGAGGGTACCAATCCGCAACCGCTCAGATCCTGAGCTGCAAGCTAAATGATCAGATCAGGGGGAAACCATCGTGGAGAAGCCCTTGTTTCATGTGTGTTGTATATGTACCTTGTTTTTGACCTCATGCCCTTGTTTCAAGAAACCTTCAGCAACCAATTTCTTGAGTCCCTCACTCATTGAGGAACGTGCCGTCAAGCTCATTCATGGCATTTGCTGGTGATCAGTCAACAAGAGTATAACAGTCACTAGGTATGGCTCAATTTTGCCGCAAGAATAACCAATTTGAACACAACTAGCCAAAGCCATCCAACTAGTTGTAGTCCCACTACTCACCATCTATAATCATTGTCATGATGTCATGACTGCAATAATACCATTAGTCCCTTTGATAGTCCCTGTTAGAACACCTATAGCTGGTTGGTGGTTTGATTGACATCTTTATGTTCCGTAGTACTCTTTAGCAAAATGGTTGGTTGACTTGCGCATAATGTTCATGACGGGGTCTTGAAAATCCACCAACCAGATACAGTAATCTATTCACGCACAATTACCTTCCATATTTGATGGTAGTCCTGCTATAGTCCATGTTACAACACCATTAGTATAACTGTCACAGTTATAACACCATTAGCAGAACTGTTTCAAAACGCCATTCGTGTAAAAGTGCTCACCATCAGAGTATAACTACGGTTTAAACAAATAAACCCAATAGTATGACTGTTATAGATTGGTCACTATTTTAACACCATGGACCATCAGTGGTAGTCCCAGTCCCTGGTAGTCCACCAGGAGATCCAGGCGATGGACTCCGACTTGGAAGACTACCATCGAAAGAACACGCAGCTGCAGGCGCCAGGGCACCGGGGCAGTCAACGTGAGGTCGTGCAAGGGGTGAAGCACCGGTGGACCGCCGGTGGTGGTTAAGGTCCAGCGAAGGTTTTCATGCTTGGCCATGAAAATGGCCCAGACTATTTGGTGGTTTTAATGGTGGTTTACACGTGAGAGAAAGGCTAAACTCTCCGTAGTTAACTTTAGTCTTCGGCTGGAATATCTTCAGAAATGGCTCCGGGACCTGTAAAACGATATAGTATGATATAGTGAACTCCCAAAAACGATAACAATTGAGATATTCCACAATGTTAAATTGAGGTTTTGCCGCTCGCTCACGTGGTTCAGACCAAAGATCATCTAAGAAAAGTATTAGAAAGACCGACATTCTAAGTTCTAACCATGTAAGCAATAAACAAGATCAATAGCCCTTGTGGGGAATCACAGGCATTTATGGCTTCGGTTCTACAACGCTGTGCTGCTGACCTGGGTCCTGGGTAGCGATCGAAGTTTGGTAGACTCCATAGCTGGGATGGTAACCCCTTGAGATATGAATGGCCCATCACCAAGTAAGCTCGCCACATGGCTATGGGTCAAGTTCTTAACCAACCAACAATGGTGGATAATAACCAACCATTTCTAGGGAAACCAATGGTTGATGATAGGGGAAGCAGGGGGACTAAGGGTTTTGACCCACAGCCATATGAATCCAAATATTTGATGACAGATCACCATGATCTATGGCTATTCACTGATAAAGGCTCATAATTACTTCCCATAGTTGATAGTAAGTCACCATAGCCATTGAGCTACCCAACCATTTCTATAGCCATAGTCGATTACTTCCTATAGTTGATGGCAGTTGAATATGAAATGGTATGAAATGGTTTGGTCTACTGGATCTCCCTCTCTCGCCGAAACTGCTGGTTGAAATCACCGGTGGTTGAAATCTGCGTTGCACTTCGGCCGCTCAGCTGGAGAACCCGCTGTTGATTATTGGGGGGGTGTTTCTCAAAATGGCTATGGGTCAATATGAACCAACCAATAAGGGGATGACCAGTAATAATAGGGAAACCAATGGTTAATGATAGGGGAACCAGGGGAACTAAGGGTTTTGACCCACAGCCAGATATGGAACCCAGAAAATGATTTGTTTGTTACTGGAAATGCTTAATATATGCAAATATTCTATGATTGAGCATACCCCTTTTTTGAGAAACCACCATAGAAATGCCGGAAATGCTGCTCCAAGGATACGTGATGATGGGTGATGTTCATGGAATTGAGATGCTTGTTCACCACTTCATGAAATCAGCTTACCAGCTTCTTGACCATTGCTGATTGGTGGTTGGGAGGGTGCACAGGAGCCAAGAGTAGGCCTGAGCATAAATCGTTGTTGAATAGGATATCCATGTAGGCTCAACCATAGTCACCACTCCAGTACATACAAATAATCTTTGAATATCTTTGATAAGTATGGTTTATTCCTTGTGTGACGGTTATACTTATCGTTAATTCCCTGTATGATGGTTGATTCTTAAAGCAACTTCTTAATCCCCAGAGCACTCCTTGGCCGGCTGCGCAGGTAAACATCCAGCAGCTCGCCAGCAAGCATCGGACGCTACAAGATGACATCATGTCGCAGCGGATGCTCGATCTGGGCTTTGATGTAGGACAACGCGTCGACTTTTCAGGTGGCTATGACCGGAGTTGAATGGTTTACAAGCATTTTTTGTTTTTTTGATAGCTAACGGTAAACATAACTATTGATTATCATTCAGATGCAATGTTGTACCACTGTTTTCATGGAGTACTCCAACCCCATTCTATAAGTAGCACTATTCACATCATATTGAGTGGTGCTTTGCCATTTGGGAATCCGATTTTGGTGGGCCCATGGGTCAACCAGACAAATGTGATGAAATAAGAATGTTCAGTTTCAGTGACTATGAGGGTGTGTGCAAACACTAGGACGTTCTAACGGTTCTGTTTGTTTTCGGGTCATTACCAGGGTGGTTTCGATCCGCTGGTGATATGGAAGTAGATTCATGGAGGAATGTTTGGTATGTCATCAACTCATCCTGGACGAGTTCAGAGGCTGTGGCAGAGTTTGCATTCGCAGGGATAGGACCAAAGAAAATCGGCACTTGCATCACGTTGGCCTACGATTCACACGGACATTGAAGATTGTGAAAATCATCAGTTTCATTGATATAGGTGTTTATAAAGGGGTCCCCTCAAATTATCCATTATTAACCATTTCGGGTAATAAACAAATCTTTTTTTGGGGGTTCCCTGTCCTCAGAAACACCCATATGATTATCTGGCTGGTGTTTTTGCAGCCGAAACCTGCTGCAGTGCGACTCAAAAGAATCGTTCAAAAAAGAATGGTTGGTGGTTAACTAAGCAGATCTTCTCTAGGATCAACAAGGGTCGTTTGTTTGACAAATACTTTTTCATCAGGGTTGAAACCACCAAACTAAACAGTGATTTTGATGTTGATGATGATGGCATTGATCCATGATTTGTTTGTTCCTAGAAGGTGGTGTTTGATCGCCTGGTGTCCGCCGGGAGAGTCCATCCTTGCATCAGCCACATAGACATCCAATGTTGTTTATCCCTAGATGCATGGCATGTTGTGTAGGGTTTTTTTCTGTTTGTCGAAATAACGAGGTTGAGATGAATCTGTTCGACCAATCATTTGTTGGGCTTGGAGGCCTCACATGGGTGCATACAAGCGACAAAAAAGCGGTCCTTGGGTCCCTGGTTTCTTGAGCACCCCAGAGTTATAGGTTCATCAAGAAAAAAATCAACCATCAGGGCCGATAGGGCGAATGACCCAACCCCAGGATCACTTCTTACTATTGCTTAGAATGGGGGTTATACATCAGCTTCGCATACGTGTTGCTGACTTGCTGATTCACAAGGGACAATCAGCAGCAATAAACCAGGTAGTGGTGATCACTGTTTGACTCAGGCTGGCAAGTTCTAGCCATCTCTTGAAGAACCCCTCTCAACAGCAAGGTAACATGGTTTGATCACTTGTTAACAGGGGTCCCGAAACCCATAGCTATATATAGCCATTGACAATTCTTTTCTACCCAATGATTCGGAGCTGTGTGTTCCCTGAGCATGGTGCAAGTTCGTGGTGTTGAGGAAGCAACCACACTAAGGAAGAAGATGACAGACTGCCAAACTGTCATCAAGCGCTTCAAAACGGATTTGCATGAGCATCTTGTCGTCAGATGGGTTTTGGTGCCTTGAAAGTATTATTACAAGGTGGGCCCCCGTGGGCCCCACTGGCTAGAACTTCTTTAATAAGGCCACTTAATTATATGCATCTACCATAAGAGTATCTAAAACTAAAAGACCCCGTACGAACCAAGGTAACCAGTGAACTCTCCAAAACATGGTGGTTGATTTCCCTCTTGGCGAGTCGGGTCCTCATGACCTTTACGTATCCCCCGAGCGGGGCTCAACCAGAAGCATCCTGGCACTGTCAACCATTTGCAGTCAATTTTCAATTGGATGATTCGCATCTTGGGTGTAGCAATTATTGGTAATCAATGGATTTTAATGATCATCAACACATCATGACAACCATATTACGAAAGGTAGCCTTGGCTACCTGAGTTCTCCAAGCTTTAGCTTTTTTACTTTACTATTGCTCTGGGAAGCGGCGTTTTGTAAGAATTTTTGCGTTTTTAAATTGTTTCTCAATTCCGAGGGGGGGGCCCCCCCCCCCCTGGGGTTCGTTCCCCCCTGCGTCCTCTGGAACTACCTTGTATGCATTAGTTATCAATTTTTTGTTTGTCTTCTGTATCTGTTCTTACTTCTTTGCATCCATTTCTTGTCTCTTTGATCTTGTGTTTTCTTTGCTTATTATCCTCTATCTATCCTAGTCGTGCGCTTTGTTCTATCTGTTTCCCCTCGGATATCTTAGCTGGTATCGTCTCATCATATCTTATCACAGAGTACCCGCACGAAGCAGTGGAGGATGTTTCCCAAGAGGATGTGGTGTTTTTCCTCTGGTGTTGGTGTTTTTTCTGGAGGCTGTTTCCCAAGAGGATGTGGTGTTTTTGCTCTGGTGTTGGTCTTTTTTCTCTGGTGTTTGTTCTTTGGTGCTTATGCTCTGGTGTTTCTTCTCTGGTGTTTTTTTCTCGTGCGTTTTTGTTCTGGTGCTTTTAATCTGGTGTTTTATTCTCTGCTGGGGGGGGCCCCCTCCCCCTTCATCCTTTGGTTCGTTCCTCCCTGCGTCCTCCAGAACTACCTTGTATGTATTGTTTGTCTTATGTCTCTTTTCTTACTTCTTTGCATCCATTTCTTGACGTTTCACTTCGGCTTGATGCTCTGCTGCTACTTCACATTTTTCCTGATAGCAGGCAGATATGACCACACTACTGTCTTCACTGAGCATCATGCCTAGTCGCTATTGAAAGCCACCTTCCCTCGGAAAAAACTGCAGCATCAGCGCCTGACCCAATCCACTGGACCCCACTTGGCCGATCCTCTCGCTGCTTCTTTAACCTACCTTTCGTTCTCCCCTGCTTGCTCTCAAGTGATAGCTTGAGGCTTGACGCTTGTTGGGATGGGACGGTGTCCCCCTGTCGTCCCACCAAGGTGCGTTCAGTTTATTCAGGAGCCTCGGTCGCTGAAGGAATCTGTGACGGCGCTCTACAAGAAATACGTTCCGACACTTGGCTATGCATGGTGGTTTCTCACGTCATAGGGAAGTCCCAAGTTGTGGTTGGTTGATCATGATTAATTAACTAATGGTTATTAACACAGGGATGACCAATAAGAGGGGATATATCACATGATGATTGGCTTATTACTACAAATGGTTGGTTTATTACTACAATACAGTATTATAAGTGGTTAAGAAATGGATGATTTGAGAGTTACCTATTTTCAGAAACGCCCAAATGCTGGAGCTGGTGCTTGAGGTTGGGAGAGGAATTGGTAAAGTGAGGAGTGAACACTTAATGATCTTTATTGTACGCTGTGTGTGCCGAAATTGAAGCTTTTGGACAAAAAATGAAAAACATAGCTTTTTCTTGTACGTCTCGATTATATCCATACGGGTTTGTGTGAAGACCATTTTCCCTCTACCGAGTTCTTTCGAAAGTTTCAACCCATCCCCACACTCTTGGTCTCAAAGAATGGAACTGTCGATTTGGCCCAACCGCACCCGTGGCGCGAGGAATGGTGTCAAGAAGCAGGAGCTTGATACTGACATCCAGCGCGAGTATAATCGCCAGCGGGACTACCTGGAGAAATCCGTGGATAACCTGAAACGAAAGTCTCTCAGTGTCAAGCCAGGCATGGGGCTCTGGCTGTTGCTTGGGACAGGAGCCCCGGGGTATCCAGGCTGGCCTTTTAAAGGGCCTTTAAAGGATGGGCGAGGCCAGGAGCTTCCAGGAGGTTCTAACCAAATGGTACGGATGCTCATCCGACTAAGAGCCACTAAATTGATCTTTGGTAAACTGACCAACTGACCTGGTTGTGTGAACAAATCAGCGTTTATAAAATATATATGCTTTACCTAGTGGGAATCCCGATTTTTGTAAAGCTTCCAGGCTGATCTACCAAAGGGTACACCTTGCAATGGCTCCTATATCAGGAACCGACGACCTTTCGTACTATACAGTGACAGTGCTTGAGATCATAGATTTGGTGCGGCCCACCCCCCTGGCTTTGGTGAATATGCCACAAATAGCTACATTGAATTCTTCAGAAGTTTGGTTGTTCGCCACCAGAACACCATTTATAACACTAATTGGCTGGGCCCACATCCTCTTTGCAGATGACTGCGGGTCACAATCATCCGTAAATGCCAAGTTTTTGGACCGTGATGATGGCTATGAACAACTGAACTCCATTGTCGGAAACGGTCACGGAGACCATGGAATTTTTACGGATACCATCAAGCATGGTAGGTGAGCCATCCTGGTCTCACCTCAAAATTGTGCATTTGTGGAGGACGCAGCCACGACTGAAGGGTGTTTCTATCCCTGTCATCCATTTGGAATGGGAAAGCCACGGATTGCGGTGAAGTTTTGGTCATCTACTGGGTTCCCAGGCAAAGTCAAGCCTTTGGAAACCAGTGTCATAATGAAATTCATTGCTATTGACAATATGCTCCTGCAGATGGTTGCCCTGCCATCGTATGATAGGGATCGTCATGATGTTGAAATTATGTCAGCTTGGTCACTGTTGCTCACCCCTAATCCAGCGTGGCGATGGAAAAGTGTTTTCTTGATTGCCTAGCAACGTATGCTTGCAAAGGTTGCGTGGAGCCTCCACCATTTATACTTTACCAGAGGTGATGTATTGTCCCATGAAAAGAATCAGAACTGGGATATTTTGAGACTTAAGGATGGATTTGGTTGCTACCTCTGGGGCAAAACGTACCCTGACAGGGTAGGCCTCACCTATTGAGAATCAGTTTGCGGTCAGGACTTGCGGGTATCTGTTAGATGCTGTTCATACATGGGCCCGAAAAAACAGCAAAAAGCTGATGACTGGTAGTTTGGATGATCAATATGACGGGTTGCAACCTGAACAAATCCGGCCAAGCCATGTAGCCTACCATCCAGAAGCTGACCCAGAAATGGCTGAAGCTTGATGTCTTTTCTTGGTGCTGGTTGAAAGATTCAGATCTCGTGCCTACAAAACACAAGAAAACATCTAAAGTGCCGTTTACCAACAAATAAACTTCCCAAGTGACTGGCTTACCATGTCAGTTTGAAGATCCAAAGTGACTTGAGGTTGATGTTGGTCGCAGAATCTGGTGTCAAGTTGGCGCTCTGGGGCCAGGCAAAACTCTTTTGCGCAACATTTTTGGGATGGTTTTTGGGTGTCCAGTTGCCGTCATTTTCCCGCCCAGAGAAAGCAGCAATAAGCAGTACCGGTATGAAATAAACTCCACCACCACCATCGTCATTCTACTCCCAGGTACTTCTCCTGGTCCTTGAATTGCGGTCTCATCACTGCCCAAACCCAAAACGCTACTGCTGACGCGTGCCCGAGCTCGACTCACGCGCCGCTGAGGTTGTTGAAAGATTCAGATGTGCACCGGCAGGACAACACGCGAGTCCTTCAGGAGAATGTACAACTGATCATCGAGATCAACAACTTGAAGCTGAGACGAGCGAGACCGGGGGGCTGCCCTGGTTATCCTCTTTGGTGGCGAGCTGGGTCAAGCAGTTAACCACGCAATTAATGGTAGATAATAACCAACAGTAACAGGGAAAACAAGGGTTAATGATAGGGGAACCAGGGGGACTAAGGGTTTTGACCCATTGTTTGGTAGTGTCTGGTAGTTCCCTAACCTTGAGGCCCCAAAAAGACACAATTTTGAGCAGGTTAGCCTCTGGTAGTTCTCCAACCTTGAAGCATCTTGAAGCCAAAATCTCAGCATTCTGAATTGGTCGACGATCGATTTCTAATGGTCTCTGACCTGGAAGCTCAAAATCACATTTTTTTTGGTAGGGCAAGCAACTGATTATGATAAATGTTCAAGGCACTCAGGTCAGGGTCTACCAGAGTGTGGCAACGGTGGTTTGTTGGCAGAAAACTGGCTGGTTAGTACTTGTGAATGATGCTTGGTCATGGGTTGACACCGCCTCTGCAGGTTCTGCCTGGTTGCTGGCTGGTTGGCGGTACAAGTTTCTACCCACGGTCGACGGTCACCTTTAGGGACAAATGAAAACTTCCACAGGGTGTCTCCTCTTGACGGATGTTTTTATCCGCCTATGTCTATATGTGGCTGTGGGATGCTGTGGGTCCATGCACTGTACCCCTGGGTAACATTCCCAAAGTCGCCAAGGAGGTCTTTTTTGCAATGTTACCCTTTTCTGGGATGGTTGACCCATAGCCTTGTTGTCAAAGATCCAAACCCGCTCTTGTGGCGCGACCTCTCGGGGATCCGCAGTGGTTACCGCCCTAAGGAGAAGGGAGATCGATTATTTGAAGCGCGAGAGACAACAGCAACTGGGACGACTGCTCTTGGCCAGATCTCTGTTGTTGCCATGGTTTCATACTTTATACTTTTTTTGTTTGTTCAGTTGGAAGTTTTACAAAACTTGTTTTCTGTTTATATATTATGTTGTTTTAGTTCAGTTGGACCAAGATTTCGTTGGAAGCCCCAAGTTGACCTTCTCCTTGTTTTTTGTTACCGGGGAAGTGAAGAAGCGGGCAATTCCGGAAGTGTGTTTTTGCGAGGGAAATTTGCCAACGCAAATGGTAAAAAACTACCACTATGCTTCTTCCATGATTTGTTACTGGTAGTAGCGTCCTAGTTGTACAATGATTTATGAGAATGGTAAAGTAAAGGTTATTAACCAGTGATTGACTGGGCGTTTCTCAAAATAGGGCACCCACCAAGTAATCTAATATTTAAGATGTTAATGTACAGTAATAAACCATCCATTTCAGGGGTACTCCCCTGTAAGAAGCCCCCAACTAGATATTGATAAGAGCCATTGGTTCGCAGAGTTTCTGTACCAAACGTACGCCAAGAAAATGCTCAGCAGTTTCGGGGAGAGCAGCGCCCCATCAACCATCATCAACCATTGACCATCATCAACCATCAGTCATCAACCATCAATCATATACCAATTAGAGAACCATTAATAAGCCATTTTGATAAACATCCATTGGTCCAGTCATCATCATTGTGTTCAACCTTACCTCCATTTTTGTTTTATTCACCATGTATCATCAACCATCAGTGAACTAGACATAAATCGCCTCGATCTCACCATCATGAGCCATCATTTATCCAACTAAACCATCGATGAACCATCATAATCACCATCATGAACCAGTGTCAACCATAATTAATCAATCATCATTGACCGTCATTAACCATCATTAAACCATCATACACCATCAGTGACCCCACCACGAATTCACCGAATCATCTCCAGGATACTGCGATCCCATCACCTGCCTTGAAGGCCCAGCGCCCAGCGTGTCCCTTTCTGCGAGGCAAAGACTCCACGTCTCCAAGTTGAAGAGCACCAACACCTCCAAGAGCAGCACAGGCGCGGCGCCCGCCATGGATCATGTCATGGCCCAGGAAGCCTGGAGAGTGACTGGGGGGTGATCACCAACATGGTCATAGGAGTGACTGGGCAGAATGTGGTCAATCATGTGGTTGACTTATGTGTGATTCATGAGTTATAGAGGATGATATTTTCAACAAGATCGTCACTGGTTGATCCATGAGTCAATGGGGGCTCCCCTGAAGCCATCAGTGGTTGAACGCGGTCGCGACCGTGGCTTGTTCAGCGGTAGCCACCAAGTATCTCATGAATATCCCAACAACAGGACTACACTTGGGTAAACTAAGTCTGCAATGGAGAATCCACCGTTTATAGCTGGTTTCTTCGGATTTGAACATAGCAATGTAACATAGCAATGAAAAACCCCTATAGCAATAGATTAATAAATCAGATTTATGGATTCATTCCTACTGAAAAATTGTGATTTTAACCATTGCTATGTTAGATTGCCAAAGGTTGTTGAATCGTTGATGAGATATTGATCAGGGGCATACTGTACCAACACCCATGTTCCAAGTTTACTTTTGTTGTAGAGAGATGTACAGGAAACATTCCATACGGTACCGTGAAATGAACCTCTTTTCAGTAGCAGTATGGTGGCAGCAACCAGGTTCTTACTCCTCCCTAATGAACTGACCAGCACCGGGAAATTGCACGAGCGTCTTAGGCCATGCTCATGTTGCAATGACTTTGAATATGTGGGGGGTTCTTAAAAAGGGGATACCCCCAAATCATCCTTTATCAACCATGAGTGACCATGAGTGAAAATAAAGCAAACAGTTTGGGGGACACCCTATTTTGAGAAACAACCCTGTGTAGATTCCCTGAAATAGTTTCATGATCTACTGGAACCACCAATGATCAGTGGTGAGGTTGACATGCATAGTGCAGGAGCTGACTTTATTGCATGATGCTTCAGATGGTATCCTTCAATTGCTTGACCTCTTGGATTTGCAGTGGGCAACTGGGGACAGAATGGTTGTGAGACAACTACCATTAATTTGTTGAGGTGAACTATACCAATGTTTATCAACACTTTGCCATTGTTCAATTCAAAAGCAACATGGTTGGGGTATGTTGCTACCAATGTTTCCCTATGTATGCCAATGTTACACCAATTCAAAGTGTCCAACTGCCGTTTCTACGGTTTCCTCTACCATGTTTGGCTATGGTCCTAAGGTTTGTTGTTACCTGGCTGTTTCTTTCTTATGGAGAACAGCTTTGCACTGTCCTAATCAGAGTCGGCGACGTAAGGGAGGAAATTTGTCCAGGAGACATTGAGCCATGGAGCGCTGTTCATATTCCCAAATGGTTGTTTTTGATAAGTCCGTTTTGTTGGCAATATATGGCCATGGGCCATGGGTCAATATTGAGCAACCAACTTCTATGGGGGATAAGCACCAACAAACTCATAGGGAATGGTTAATGATAGGGGAACCAGGACAGGCTTTTGACCTACAGCCACAGGCACTATTGTCATATCCCGTGCTTCTCGTTCCTATGTCCGCTTTATGTGTTGATAGCATGCAATGATATGCATGCCCAATTCATGATGCACACACACACATGTATATATATATATATATTTATTTATTTGTTTGTTTATATACTGACACATGTACTTATGTCCCTATCTGCACACATACTTGCAGACCTCCTACCTACATACCTAACTACACACGCACAGACTTGCAAACAACATACACATATATCACATTGCATTGTTTTGCATTACAGTATCTTACTATACATTCCACTGTTTAAGTACATTTTTTTTCATGAAATTGTCCTCAACTGAGCTGCATTGCATTGCATTCAAATACATTGCATACATCTCCAAACAATATGTTAGAGATTGAAGTGATTGAAGTACCTTCTATTTATGATTTCAGTTACCATTGTAGTAGGTAACAACCCTTGTCACAACAATCGTAGAAACCAGAGCAGGTTACCTATCATAAAGGTAATTGGAAGGGTATGGTTCAAGGGATGATTCCCTGCCTACATCTTTTGGGAAGGCACTGCAATCCGGTGCAGGCAAACCTGACGACATCTCCACCTTGACGCGTCCCTCAGCTGCAGGTTTCCCCCAGCTGGTGACGTGCCCAGAAAGATGACCAGAACTTGTACCTGCGGTGGGCCCCTAACCAGCTATTAGTTGGATTACAACTAGGGTAGCATGGTAGATATAGCTAGAGTAAAATGGCCGCATAAACTTGTATGGGTAATCAAATACCAGTGTTTCTCAAATAGGGGTATCCCTAAATAATTTATTAGGAATCGTTTTTAGTAATCAACCAACCAACCAACCTTTCTCACCTTTCTCACGCTGTCACGCTCACTCGGCCATTGCGGAATGAGCCCAAGACCTAAAGACAATGACCTGTATCAGACTCATCGAGGCCAATCGGGAGAGTTTGCCCCCTACTGGCTTCTGGCCATCTTCAACAAACCCTTGCCGTAGCATCCTGAGAGGACGGAGCCAAGAAATACAACAGCCTGCACTAGACTCATCGAGGCCGGTAGGGAGAGTTTGCCCCCTACCGGCTTCTGGGCATCTTCATCAAACTGTTGGGGAAACATTAACATGCACAACCAGCACAGAAGGCCGAGGCAATGCAAATAAAACGTCTGCACGAAGTCAACTTCAAATTGAAACAAACCATTGGGCTTGACCATTGGATAAGCCAACAGCCACAAAACAACGAGTAGCAGTGTCACCACTCAGCACCAAATCAAAACTGTACAGGAAAAAAGTGGCAGCGACTGCCACGTAGCGCTCAAGCCCTCTTCCCATCTCAGTGTTCTATCAGAGACACGCCAATCCTTCACGAACCAATTTCCAACTATCAGCAGTGGCCAGACATCGTACAGCAGTAACCTGGACCGCTGTTTGACCCGTAGCAACCCACAGCCAGTGTAGTTGGAACGTCGGAACCTCCATGCCTCGTAGCCCAGCCAGTCCGGGCGCACGAGCTGACGAGCAAGTACATCCCGCAGCCTCACGTCTGCTCGAAACCATGCAGCTAAATACCAGAAGACTGGAACTGTGTGCAGTGCAGCCGCTGCAACAAGCAGCGTGGGCATCAAGCGTAGAGGTGCCAACGCAGACCCTGTGTGTCTTCCAAGTGTGGACAAACGAGAGCCAGCAAACCACAGCCCGTTCGAGAAGCAAATTGCACATGTATCTGATCGTCAGGCCCCCCATCGTCGTGACAACAAGCATGAAGGACCTTGTGACCAAGCTCTCTTGCCAACCAAATGAAAAACCCACAGCCATCGTAGTTGGAGTGTAGGAACCTATATTGCTTGATTTGCTTGCATCCAAGCCCATCTGAGCACATGAGCTGACACACCTGCAATTGCAACCCATTGCCGCGCATTTGCTCCAGCAGCGAAGAAACATACCAAAAGACTGGGCCTGTGTGGAGCCATCTTCGCTGTAGCAGCCAGTGTTGGCATCAATCTTGGAGTTTCCACTACGTAGCAGGTCTGCCTGAGGACCACAAACGTCAGCCGGCACACCACCACCATGTGAAGCAAACTGTCGATGCATCTGATCTGCAGATAAGCCAGAATGACATTCAAGCAAACGAAGCTCACTTGGCATGCGTAACATGTGCGGGCATCAGATCCATGGGAACAACGAGTCAAAGGGCAAATCCAACCACCCAAGGATCAGCCGCCGCGGCCCCACTAGCTGGCAAGGCTTGGGCCCAGGGCTCCAACCAACCAACCATTTTTTGGGGGTTCCCTACTGTAAGAAACCACCATAGGACGATATGATGACGATATGTATGAATCTACTGTGTGCAGTGTGCATACAGGCACATGATGGCATATGTTTATTTATGATGATAATGTAAGCATAGATCAAGAATACATTCATCTCAAATATCTCAATAGACTTGCGCACACATAGACAATTCATGTGTGTTTTGTGAATGTTATATTTGCTGTTATGTTGTTTCTTTGTGGAGAAATCCGACTCACATCGCTGGTGGCACCAACTGAAGTCCCAGCTGCTTTGAGAAATCAGGTTGGCAACCCAGGGACAATGATCATCCAGTGGTAGCTGATAACACTACTAAGGTAGCGCCAGTTGATTACATCCAATCTGAATTAGTCTTGCTACTTTTTTCCGTGCAGATTGGGCGTTGAACATGATGATGACGATGATCTCATTTGGTTGCATGAGCTGTTACGGCCAAGTGGCAGCCGACCCTGACCATTGTCAATCATGGCCAACCGTTAGCAACCAGTATAAATCAACCAGTATCAACCATTGTTCAACCATTTGTGATAATTGTATAACCATAATCAGCAATCAGGATAAGCACAGTAAACATCACTTGAACCATTATCAACCTTCGGTGGTTTATAGTTGTTATTGATTAAGAAATCATGAAACCATCAATGAACAATCACTACCCAAATCAACCATCAATGATAGAACATTCACTTAACCAACAATTCACCATCACCATGTTAGCCATCATTAAAAATCTCTCAAACCATCAACCATAGATGCTACGTCGACTCACCATCCTTTCAGCGAGGTGAAATCGAAAGCAACCGGACTCAACTTGATGAATTGAGGAGGACGCCATCGGCTGCGGGTGGAGGCTGTAGCAATGGCTGACACCTGGTCCGCGGTTGGATCAATGACATGGTTTCGGGAACATGGGTGACATGGGAGTTATGATTAATAGGGTTTATGAGTTAATAACCAGAGTAGTCAATAACTCAACATGGGTTTAAGAACATTATATAGGGTGTGGAATTCAATGATTACTCGGATCATTTGTTATACAACCTGCAGTCTATAACTGCATAACGGAGACATTTTGTCTAGCGGGATATGTAGAGATTATGATCATGATCACTGAGTTGATACATTGCTATCATTAAGATGACTGTCTAACTGAGTGTGACGGCAGAAGATGGAACTCCTTATTCATCGCTCGTTTGTTCACCGTGTCGTAGCTTGTTTTCCTGGGACAGTGTTGCCTCAAGACGCGCTACATGCTTGTGCACCGGCATGTTTGATTCTGCTCAAAAAGTGTGACAAAACTAATCATGTGTAATTCAGGATTAGCCATTCTTCGTCACTATCCATGGTTGTCAGCCATGACAAGCTATGCAAACCAACAAGCAATGATTGTTGAACATTCACAAAGCATCATGTTCCATCATGTTTGTACAGTATTCCCCATTGTCTAACCACTGATCACCACTATTCACAGCATTCTAAACTCCGCGATTTCACCGGATTCTAGCACTGCTTGATCCACTACCACAACCACAACGGCCAGGGGCTTCCCTATGCAACCACAGCTGCTCCAGGAGAGTGGAAGAACAGCGAGCTCTTCGGCAATCTGATGCTGCGGCCGAGCCTGCGGTTTCATGACGCGAGCGATCGGTGTTCCAAGGATCACAGTGGGCAATGCTGCATTGATGCTGGTGAATGATGGTTGATGCTTGCTGTTCGCAGTGGTCAATAGGAACGAATAGTGGGTTAATCATAGTGAGTAATAGTGGTGAATGACCTTTGATTGCGGTTCGCGAATAGAGATGAAATCGGGTAAATAGTGGCGGATTTTGCTTCATGGCGGTTCATGATAGTGGTCAGTCTTGCCTAATACTCGTTAATCATAGTGGTTAGTTAATGATCGTTAAGAGCGGGTCAGAATAGTGATTGATTAGGATATTTCAACTTCACAATCTGGGGGTCATTACGCAGCTCTTTTTTGTTTTGTTTTCTTGTACCATCCGAGACAAGACGCCAAAATGATTGCAAGATGAAATAAGATGAACATGAAGAAGAATAGTTCATGAAGTGGCAAGAATGCGCATCCATTTTCCCACTAAGTTTCAGCTTACTGTTTGGAAGTGGTTCCATATTCACTGTATGTCCACGATGTATGTGGTAAGTTTCAGCTTTGAAGCCAGCCAGGTGATTTGAGAGGGATTTGGTGTGCATCAAGTTCATGGACATTTTTTCAGAGATATTCAGAGCGGGATTTCCCGGTATTATCAGTGATAATCATGTTAGTATTGTTCTATGATCACATATGTGTATTTATATATATAAGATGTAGGTACAGTATATGTAGACTATATAAATGTAATTGTTTATGTGTGTGTGTGTGTTTGTACTTGTGTGCTGTATGTACATGTAGATTTATGAGATGTTTGGTTTGGAATCGACACATTGTGTGATATGTAGTACGTGGGTTTGATATTATATATGATATATATATATATATTAACGGGAGATGTCCAGCCAGGTGTCCCTTTCTCTTTTGTTGACAGTCATGACCTACAGTTGCAGGACCCCAATCTCCAGTGTAAGATCAGGAGGTTTCTCCAGTGCCTTACTCCCTTGACTCTCAGAGGATCCTTGGTGCGCTGGGAAAAGCAGCACTTGACAGATTCCGCTCTTCTCAAGCACAGACGATACATACATATATATATATTTTTTTTTTCTTATATATATCTATATGTGTGTATATATATATATATATTTATGTATATGTATATATCTATATATAGTTGGTCTTGGGCCATCAACCCTGCGGGATTATCCACAAATGCTTTGATTGTCCTTTAGCTGGGTTTCCTCTGAATGATCATGGACTGGAATGATTGGGTGCAGCCCCATTGGTTGCAGCACAAGCCTAGCGCATTACGTCAGCATTCTGGACGCCTTAGTGGGGAAAGAATGGACCGCTGGGCAGTTTCCATACTCAGTCGTGCTCGACTGTTGATCTTCCCAGTTGATGAGCCTGCAACCTGTAGAAGTCCCATTGAAATTCGTCAGCGGATATACTCATGGTCAAATCTACCACTAACCTGCATGGTCATGTCAGCAGCAGGATATTCATGGTCATTCATGAGATATCATTTTGACAACAAAGGCTGGAAGTGCCGAAGTGCTTAACGGAATGTCACCCGAGTTTCACCACACCCGTGTCACCCATTTCGCATGGTTCAGCGGGCTTGGCCGAAAGCAATGGCCAAGCGGCGTGATTCGCGGAACGAGAAAATCTGAGTGTCCAAATCGATGGTTTGTGAGCTAGCTAGAATGGGTGAATCACGAACCAATGATGACGGCGGCCAATAGATTTGTATTGACCGTTGCTATTGACAAACCATTGACGATTAATTATATAGTTGTATATTGACTAACTATCATTGACTAACCATTAACCAGTACTACTGACTAACCATGATGGTTGCATCATGATGGTTGTAGCTGTAATAGCTGTTGTCATGTTTGCTGCCTTGGCGTTTGCGGGTTCACCCTAAAACACCGATGATCATCTTTAAGCTGGAGTGCATCCTGGGTGAGTAGCTGGGTATGGCAGTCATCCTGTGTCTCATGCACGACTGGGATGTTCATCCATCCATGACTTGGGGTGAATATAGACATACAGCCATGTATTTGTTTGAATGGTTTATTGGTTGTTGGCCGAGAAGGAGAAAGGCCAGGAGGCAGGGGTATCCCGTGCTGCCGGCTTTTAACGAGGGAGCTACCAGGAGCGTGAAACAAGGTAACGGTCCGGATAACGGCCCCGCTGATTCTGAGCGTTCTGATTTGTGCACATGTGTCAAAACTCAGGTTTCGGAGCATTTTTCAAATGTGCATGGATATGGACATGAGTTTTTTCATTGGTATTTGCAGGACTTTGAGAGCCTACGCGAGGTTTATCCCACGCCTGCCATGATCTTTGTACACTGTGACCCCCGGACAGCTTTTCAGCGAGTTTGCTGCTGGTCTTTTCCCTCATTTCAGGCGTTTGCACAGCTGAGCTGTGTTGCCCCACAAGTTCTTACTGTTTCTTCGAAACATGTAAGAGTACATGTACGTGGACAGGCGTGGATTCACATCCTTGTCCTTCCCTTTGCATGGACCCTACCACCGAGGTACTTTTTCAAGTACTGCCACAATCTTTTTTAGTGTCAGGAATTGTTGCTGCAGAGCTAAGTGCACCATTACCGTTAAAAAAGATATACTTTACATATCATCAACCCAACCCAATCATAGACCGTTGGAGCAGAAAAAAACATCCATGTTTGATGTTTGAATCCACATCTTCCAGCACTACACACGAACCCAACTACATCCTAAACCAAGCTACATCCTAAACCATACATATCATCCGCCAAGCTACATCCTAAACCAAGCGTGCAGGCGATGTATGTCAGAAGATCATGATGCAAACGCAACATCCACACGCACACGACACTCTGGCGACACTGCACAACCCCACCCCACCCCAATCACCACGGTGACCATCGTGCCACGTGGAACCACCGAGCATACATGAAACGTATCAAAAACCCTAAAAACCCATGGGGCCGTTATCCGGACCGTCAGCTGAAACAACCACATGGTACTAAGCAGGGTGTGGTTTTGTTTTGGAGTCTTGGCTTGACGCGATTTGGTCTTGATCCATTTAACAATACTAGTTGTCTCGGAGTGCTCCTACAGGTCCCACCTACCATTTGTTTTGTGGTCAGGCACCATCAACACACCCATACCTACCACAAGTTGTAAGCAGGATGCCACCAAAAAACATCTCTAAGTATGATGAACTCATCATTAGTCATGTTTAAGCTTTTATCCGCAACCAACAGTTCGTAGCCATTGTTGACCATGAATTACTACGATCACTAGCACTGTATGCTTATATACTTATATACATGTGTTTTGTTCACCCTCCCATGTTTACCACTATGAAGCATGATTGATCAGCAACACCCAATATTGTTGGCCTTTAGCAACCACTGTTCAAATTTGATAAGCAATATCAACCTTTAGGAACCATCATAACCCCTGACTGACCGCAATCAACAACTATCCTTCGTCAGCCATTCATAGCCATAACTAGCCGGTAGATGCATCATTTGGTATCCGATGCCGCTTGGGACAGGGATGAAAAAGAAAGAACTGGCTCCACAGGATAGATCTTTGATGGATGCTGAGGTTTGGCCCAGGTTGGAAATGACTGGTCAATCATGATCGTAATTCACGTGGTCTAATCATGATTTTTGCGATCAAATTCATTGTTCACAATGGACAGTCATTGTGTTTTGCTTCATTAGTGTGTGCACAGCATTTGCATCAAGAAAGAACTTGAGTGAAATCCACTCAGAATCAGTCAGCAATTTTCTCCACAACAGCCTTCTTCACCTTCAGAGGGTTCCCTTTTGGCCTCACCAATCCACCTCACAGCGATGATCTCAAGGCGCGGCCGGTGCACGGTTGCAAGTGGATTCTTGGTATGGAAAACATTATCAATATCAATTAAAAGGTGAAACATGGTTATTAACCATCCTTAGTTAATGGTGAACAATGTTCATTTCCAATGTCAATGGTCAAGAAGAATGGTTAATGGCTGGAACCAGGTTAAGAATGCATGGCATAGATATCGAAGTCCTAGGATCTGTGTGTTTGTCATAAGCTTCTTGCAAACTCTTGCGGCCCAAATGGTTCTTTGCAGCCGCGTGCAGAATTGCCAAACTGGGCGACTCCGCTGAACCCAACAATGATCTCACAACTAGGGTTTGAAGGGAAGTTTGTCATGCTGTTCATGTTCGTCCATTCTACTCTCATTGTTTTGTTTTGCATCAAATGATGACTCAATGTGAGGTTCGATACAGAAACCACTGCTCTTGTCAAAGATATCGGACGGCTCTTTCTATTCAACAGTGCTACCATTTTGTCCAGCTTCAAGGCTGCTGTGAAGAGATTCAGCTCTGTGTATAAATCACGATATCCAGACATTGCGGGTGCCCCTACACTGAGTCCATGTTTGATAGGGAAACCAATGGGTGCCCCTACACTGAGTCCATGTTTGATAGGGAAACCAATCAATTTGGTGGTATCTCATCATCTTTAGAAACACATATGTATTGTTGCAGCTTAGTGTTGGTGATAGACATTTGCGAATGGCCATTGCGCTCATAATCCACAAATCGCCACCAACCCTGAAGCATTGCTCAAGTGATGAACCAGCGACTTAACCCATGATCAACCATCATGAACCGTAAAACATTTTATCACCGTTGAGTGTACCCAACCCAAACGCCATTGCTTGTAGCAGCAAGGCGTACTGCCATGTACTGCCACCCTCGCAGGCAGGGCTTCGCACCTGCATCGCTTGTTGAAAAGGCGAACTTGGGGACAGGAAATCCTGCGGATCGAACTCTGTTTTGTGTACTGTATGGTGGGTTAATGGTTGATTAATGGCAATATAGTGAGCTTGAATCTTAATAATGATTGTTTTTTTTGCAATGGTGGCATCATGGTTGGTGAATAACAATATACAGTAATAAGATTGGATCTTAATGACAAGCACAGTGGTTGATAAGGTTACCAACGATGGACAATGAATGGTAACATATGGTAACGGGTCAAAGGTTTGCATTGGGAATTTGATTCTGTTCTTGTTTGCGGTGTGTGGCTCTGTTGTTTGATGTTAGCTGAGGTCTCTTGCACTGTCATGACTCCTGTGTTATACAGTGGATTGCTTGTTCGTTTGTGCAATGCTGTTTTTTTCTCGAAATCATTGTAGGTGTTACAAACAACTGATGCAAACAACTAGCTTGGATACACAGTGGAAGCTGCACTTTGGATCCTGTAAGCCCAGGCAGGTAGAAGGAATTTGAGTAATTACCATGTATGCCCAGGATGCAGGCTTTGAATCTTCATGCATGTCTAGCCGAATATACAATGAGCGAATGAATTGGCTCGGGACCATGATTTTTGGTCTTTTTTGTGTACCTAGTCTTGTCAAATCAAAGCTAGTAAGGTTAGGTTGCAAACCCACGCTTCATGTACAAAACATAATTCATTGCATTTGGATTTGTCCAAGAATGGTGTACCCTCAAGTCACTGGTGGTTTCCCTACGAATCATGGCTATGAATAGTACCACCATGGCCATGGACAGAGGCATATGCCCAATAGTTGAACCAGGCAGTGCCCAGAATCCTTACAACATGTGTCGAGGCGAGGTCAGCACAACTTGTGGCTGCCATGACTGGAACAGATGTAGACGCCATGGTATGAGATCCCTAGTTTGACAGCGGTAAGCGTCTCAAAAATGGCGGCAACAATTGAAAAAACGCGGTCAACCCGCCCAAGGACGATGGAGGAATGGAGAACGAGGTAAATTGTGCAGCACACAAATTTGGGCCATCCAAAAGTTTGTTCTCATTGGACCAGTCCAGATTGACCCAGTCTGCCTAGGATAGAGGAGTCATACTTGGTACTGTAACGATTCGATCATCAGGTAGCTTGCCACATACACCCTTCTGACCTGCTTGTCTACCCATCCACGAAGAACTTGTTGCCTTTTGTTGCGTTTTGTCAGCAACCATTTTCAACCACGATCATCTTTACCATTGGTGGTGATCAACCTTGTCCATCAATTATGATCAAACATCATCAACCATACCCATCCAAAATCATCAACCATACTCATCAACCATTATCAAGCATCATCAGCTCGCCTGCTGACCGTAGCCCAACAGTGTTTTTCACGACTTTCACTGCTCAGGACTTTGCCATTCAGCAGCACGTGGTGAAGAGCCAGGACTGGGCGGCGGCTGAGCGTGATCCACTGGCCTTATCAGTAAGCCAAATGATCATCAACAGCTGTGCGTTCCGTTGCGCATTTGTCTACCTTGGGTAGATCTTGGAAGTTTCAATTAATAGAATAATTTTTGGGTGAAGGCGGGTGTCTAGGTGCAAATTCTTGAGCCGTTTGAACGATTCGTGTTGTTTCTTGAACCATGTGAAATCAAGTCGACATCAAGCCATTCAAAGTTGGGGCTGCCAGTGTTCAATGGTGCGCGAGACCGGATGGATACCAGCATTACCAGATGCCCTGTTTATGGACCCGTTTCTGTTCGCTTGTGCAGTTGTTGGTATATCCCAGTTGGCTGCTGTCGGAAATAGTCCAATGCCATCGGATGAGCCATTGTCAAAACATCTGAGGCAGATGGCGCTGGCATAAATCCACTATGAATTGGTTTTGGTCTTTTGGTACGGAGCTCAACTGTAAACAATGAGCCACGATGTTGGAGTTTAGCAGCAAAAAGCAGGACATGGCTGGACATGGATGGACATGGATGGAAAGGCATAGTGATGTATAGTATTGATTAGTATTGTATAGTCATGGTTTTTCCGATAATGATTTCCATGGGCTCACGGGTTCGGTGCAATATCCGGTTTTCAGCCTTCCGTGAAAAGATGAGAAACATAAGCAAACACCGAGAAGCAGGAAACGGCACTAGAACCACTGGGACAGCCTAGAGATCACCAGTGTAACTCAAGGTTTGAAATGCCGGGTTCGAGACACACATCTCTGAGAATATGGCAACAAAAACACTCGAGCCAATCATGCGGATATATGTCAATTTTCCTGATATTTCCTGATTGTATACTATGTTCTACCCAATTTTTTCACCAAGCTTTCCATTCACACAGCTGTTTCTCCCTAGGAGGTTGGCATGCCCAAAACCCCCAGCCAGCGGATGGAAGTGATGCCGACAAGAGAGGCGAGGGAGACTGGGAGGCCCAGGCCTACGACCAGGCTGCTAGAGCTAGAGCTAATCCGAGATGGATTCAATGGACTTGGACAGCTCAAAGATCCAGTGGATCGAGCATGTAGAGCATGTAGAGCTATAGAAGACCTAACAAATGATGTTTTGAAATGTTTTGAAGAAGATCCAATCTTGAGGTCTTATGTTTCTGTAAGCTTTCACTCAACGAGAATTTGTTGACAGTTGCAGAAGGAAAGATCGCCCTGACTCCCCAAAAGGAGTATAGGAGAATATTTTGATTCAAAATATCAAGGCGGTAGAATCATGCTGAAGCATCCAAGGCGAAAAAGGGTCAAACACAAATCAGCACAACAAGTATGGAATGGTTAAACACGGATAATGTGCATCGCCCTGATCACAAGCTAGTTGACGATACATCCACAGCAGTTGCCGCGACAGTCCCGTGTGGCGTTGGCATCAGGCATGGTCCCGCTGATGAAGCTGGAGAGCCCTTTGTAGTCGGTCAATCCTGGCCGATTTGATTCGGCCATTGGATGACTGCTACGTAGGACATTAACTGGTTGGTGGTTTGATTGACATTGTTTATTTTCCCTAGTTGTGATTAACAAACGGTTGGTTGACTAATATTTTTCATAGGGGTGGTTCAACCACCAACCAGTTGAACATATCCCGCAAATCCATGATAAACCTATCAACAACAAGCTAATTCAGGTGTTCAATGACTGGCTAATCCAGGAACACGTACAAGTTCAGCAATGGATGTATCACATTTCCAAACGCCTGAGCCACTGGCATAGGCGACAGCATCGGCATCAGAAGTGCAACAGATGTATCTTGGCATTTGAAACATGGGTGGTTTCATTTGACTGCATTTGACATTGCTCTTCCCATGACAATGTTATTACATTGATTTGATAATCATTTGTGGTAAATAGATATCAAAAAAATAGCAATAAAAAGTAAACTAAACATGGTTCTTGATCGTAAATCATTGGTCAACAAGCTTTGGTTATTGGTCATTCTGGTTGATTCAGTCAGAATCGTCGATCATGGTGAATCACAGCCCTTTTCTTTTCAGCGGAAGGATCCAACTTCCTGACTAGCTAGTGGACCTCTGGCCACCACCAAGGGTGATGGAATATGAGTAACCGAGTTGCTGTTTTCTCGTTGTGTTTTTCTGTGTGGATCCGATGAAAATTCACAAAACATACACAAGCACATCTCCTGAGACATGTGTAGTAGTTACATTGAGCATTTGAACTGGGAATTAGTAGCATTACAAGCAATTCACCAGAATCCAACCGCAGAAAAGTAACTAATCGCGAGTTCAGACTCAAAAAAAGTAACTGATTCCATAAGTGGACTCCGACATACTCTATCTGTATGCGTTAGCCAACCTGCAATTCGCCCAGTTGGTAACTCAGTTGGCCATGACTTCGCCGCCGATCGCACCACATCACTTCGTCCCAATCTGGGCTCCCGGCGGTCATGGTCCGTCGTTAGATCAGGCAGATCGCAGTCATGATGAACTGTTGGTATAACCTTTTTGAGGTGCTGATTCTCAGCTTGAGATGGTGTTCGTTTTTGAGATACAGAGAAATTAGTATAAGTTTTGTTGCTTCAATGATATTTTGCATTTTGGATACGACCATGGTATTCTCGGTGTGTTGGGAAAGTGTTCGGTCTCAGAGACAGTGGGAAACGATCCAGCAAACCCCCATTGGTTGCATCTTGTTTGTTATACCATCCTCAGCCATTTTGCCCTGACCTTCACTTGAGGATCATTGTGTGAATTCTACCATGAAAGGTCAAGCTCTATTCACCATCTTTTGTAATCCACAAAATATGACCCAACAATCTCCGACCATTGATTAGTCATTAGTCACTATCGACTACTATCATAGTCAATCGATGGTGACTAATGGTTATGTCATGTCTTGTATCATTCCCAGATGCTCCATGCATGGTGTATTTACCTACGTGTGCCCATAAAATGACCCAGTCGTGTAGATAAATAAAATATGTCATACGTGGAGCATCTAAGATTAGTCAACCGTTACCCACCACAGTACGATCACCAAGTTTCACTGAATGGCTTATACCCACTAACTTAGGTTTTTAGTGTTTTTGGGATATGATTGATTGACCATATAACCACTAAAAAAAAAAATAGCAAGGGATCTATAAGCCACCAAGCTTCACCATGTGACCAGCTGCTAGACCCCCACCCGCGGTCGTGATCTTTTGTCCACCCAGGCTGCCGGATGCGCATCGTTTGTATGGCTATGGTGAGCGTCAGGCAGCGAGCCGACCCGGTGGCAATTGTTTTACATAGGATGGGGAGGATACAACGAGTTTGTTTGGTTGAAAGGTTGACTAGAATTCTATTTCATTCTAGATGAACCTACAAGAATTTTTCACACGCTGGCAACTAACAACACTGAGTGTTTCTTGACCCACCAATCTAGGTGCTGTAGTTCATATGTCGTAGTTTTCTTGTGCAGACCGCAGAACACAGCAGGCAATGACACTCTGGGGAGAAGACCGGCAATCACACTTAATTAAGGTGTATGTATTGTATTTGTGTATACACTTACAACTTAAAGCTATCTTTATGTCTACGATATATATACATGAATACAAATATACATTTCACTTGCATCTATTTATCTATCCACCTGTCCATCTATCTATTGATCTACTCATTTACACAGACATATCCATATCAAGCAACCACTCAGAACGGGCAGCTGGGTAGCCTTCGAAGTCATCGAGAAACATTCAGGCCTTTGTGAAGATTGGGCACAGTGTCACAGGCTTGCAACAACCAAAACTGGCAGTTTCCCACCAGATTGTTAATATTCATCCTTCATAACGCCATGATTTAATAGTAGTCATGAATTTCCACCAGACTATAATAGTAGCAACTACAAAACAGACATTCATAAGCATGAACACACGATCAACTAACGAATCATTAAGCATAGACTAACCATCAAGTGACCCAATCACTAAGCATTAATCAACTACCAACCATTTGCCAGACATGAAGAAAAACGATGAACTGACTATTATAAGCTACTATGAATGACGGGTTGAAATCATACTTTTCGACCATGGCTCATACGATCGGCCGTTGTGTTTCGATCTGCAGATCAGCTACTCTTCCGCAGCTCAGTACAACCAAGGAGCACTGGTGAGCGTGCCAGGTGGCTGCTGTTGAAAAGTCACCGAGACTGGATTCATAGGGCTGATCAGCTGGTTGATAAGCTGTTTATGTGATAGTGACTGATAGTGATATATGTAATGATAGATCATGGTCATGGCTGATGATGATTCAAGCTGAACCAATTTCACTGTTCACAATATTGATCAGTCACTGTAGTAAACTGCTTGAGTCAGATGGATAACTTGGGACAACCAACACTGCTAGGTTAGGGAGTGGGCCGCGCTGGAAGCGCACCGAAAAGCGCGCACCGAGCCAACCTTTCGACCCACAAAACCAGTGAAAAACAGCATGTTTTGGGCGTGATTTTAGTGGTTAGAGGGAATATATGGCGAGCTGGGTCGATATGAACCAACCAATATTGGGGGATGATAACTAACAATAATAAGAAAAACAATGGTTAATGATAGGGGAACCAGGAATATATGGAGGTTAAGACTGGTTGATAATGGGGATTAGTGGTCACACACGCACATCTTGACATCTCTTCTACTTTCACACCTGCAACTTCGGCCATTCGGCCGTTCGACTTGCAAACTTACTTCGATGACATACATGTGCACATACAGTATCTGAATGTATCTGAGACAACTCCTGTTTGCATACATCATTTTACATCATTTTACATCATATATATCATATATTCTGCTAATATGAGTATATATATATATATATATGACTCCATTCATGATTCCTACACATATCCACACTTCATGATTTCCTATGCTTCCACTTAGCAGCCCGTAGTAGGTAGCCAGCTGGTTTCTACCATTGTTGTGACTGCGATTGCTTATCTTTTATATACAGGTTGGTATCTGGAAGAGTATGGATTACTACTAGTTCCCTGCCAGGCGGCTAGGCCTTTCAGTTGCTATAGTTGAACTCCTTTTAGTTGAACCTTCTTGTGTTCCTGTGATGTCCTGCTCCGGAGAGAATTCCCTGGAACCTGTTGCATTCCCTGGCTGAAATGGGGGCACCCAGGACCCGCAAAAAGTAATGAACAGTATCATCCCCTGACAAACCCAGCGGTGCATAGCATTCAAATCTGCGGCCTGCTCAGGAGCGATGATCGTCCAGGATTACATTGGAATGCCAAATCAGCCCGGACATCAGATTGTGCATGCAGACGAGGTGCGGGTCGTCGATGACAACTGCGAGAATGGCACAGCCATGGAGGGCGCCTGTCGAATCTGCCTGAATTGTTCCAGTCAAACAGGGAATCAAAGGTCTGTAATTTGGGGATGTCCGAAGGCAGGCATGTCAGGAAGTGATAGTAGCCATCCATCATTTCAGATTGATCATTGGTGATGTTCTGGCGATGGATGAGCTGACAGTGGAATTCTTCTGAGTTGCCTTTACGTGACACGATTACCCAGTTCAAGGATTGGGCAAGCATTAAAGCATATTAAGAATCAGATCCAGATGATAATTTTATTGGTTTGGCAATCAACTGATTCCACTGTTCCACCCCCTATGTTAACTCATCAGCACTGATCACAACCCTCGGAACCACCAAGAATTGGAATTAGTAGCCATGGTTATTATCAACCCAGTGATTAAGAGCCAGTTATTATCACCAATGATCACCCATTGATCATGGCTGCCAATCACCGTGGAAGACACCATGTTTTCTCATGAAATCCAGCCGCTGACCGACCGATTTTGAAAACGCTCAACCTCCGTGTGGCACTGTCTCCCTCGGCTTGAGGCCATTCAGAACAGCGCCTGGCAAAAGCACGGGCCCTTCCTCCCCATTCGCGATGGATCTTTCGGAGTTCCCGCAGCAGCGCGGCTGCGGCGAAAGGGTCAAGCTCAGGCTGCTGAGGGATTTCAAGTGGTGAGAAGCCAAGCGCAAGCCATGGGGAGGTGACGTGAACTCCAAACAGCTTGACTAGATGAGTCAGCTAGGTGGTGGTTCACCAGGGCAACAGGGTGACCCCTAGCGACATAAAACATGGGAGTACAGGCAAATTAGTGTTCCCCATTTTGTTGACTGGTGTGATGTCTTTGTTGTTTTCACTGGGCTATTTGCTGAGCATCACTCACTGTGCTACCACGCGATTATGGATGGGCGTTACTTATACATTTATCGTTTCGGTCTTACGGCGAGTCAAAAACCTGTAACCTCAGAGAGATCCAGCAAACATACAGTGCAAGGACGACTTATTGTTTTGCAATGGCCACGCAGCCACATGCTTTTGGGTCCACATTGGGTACCCCCAAAACCAATGGTTTATAATGGATGTCCATTATAAATGGCCAGATCTGAGGTTAGTGATTTTGACCCAGACGCACATTTTCTTTCACCTTTTGTTCTATGTTTGGTGCACATTCCCAACATGGGACTTCAGATTTCTAGATTTTCTACCTATCTCAAAGTGCTGCAGCCAGGATTTTGCACTGAGACAGAAAACAGTTTGTTCCGCCAATGGAGGAAACCCAAAATCACTGCCCTGTTGTATAATCACGTTGTATGCTCAAATTTGAAAAGATGTGAGTTTCGTTCTTTTTGTTTTGCCCCGAGGGTTTCTGCCCAAGAAAAGGGGGAAGTTGTGAAAGCTTCGCAGAATCCCTGAAATGCTTTGACCCGTTGGATGAGTTCCAGCAAAACTCTTGAGAGAAAGACATGACCCATGCCCTCAGCTGCTGCCTGCCATGCTATCCCCAACGCATGGCGCCCAGATGTTAGTCTTCCCGACCATGTTGATTTCATATGGAATTTGCGTGGTGTTTTGAAAGGAGGTAGAAGAAACACAAGGCGTTGAAAACAGATGTTGAACCCAAAAACAAATGCCTCTTCCTGAATGAATTTTTAGATGGCCTCGTATCATGAATCCAACATCGCCCCATCACCCACGCTGATCGTTTTCAGCGATTGAATACCCGGAAAATTCACAGAAAAAGGTGGCTTCTTTCTTCCTGTGGCATTTGGTTTGCAAAGCAACGGGAGAAATTGTTTGTAGATGGTTGTATTTCCATATTGATTTTATGAGTTATATTCACCTGGTTTATTTGATATAATTCTGTGATTGGCTCCCAAATTCTTAGTAACCCCGAGAAATTTCCTGGTGTTTTGTCGGGATTCCCCTATCTTTGATAGCTTTTTTGCGCTGACCCTGCCGTCACCGGCGGCGACTTTGCATCCAGCGCCGCCTGCTGCGCTCGCCGAGGCCAGCGGCTCGTGGAAGCGGGCGGACTGGTCGCAGGCACTTTGGGCTGCGTTGTGGCTAGCTGTGGCGATGGCGATAAAGAGCGCTATGAAGGTTTGTAATGGGTGAACCATTGAGGATTTCTCAAGCCATACCCCAAAGTTATGGACTAAGTTATGGATGGTTTCGTTATTCTAAATAGTTTCTGGATGAGAACTGAATGGGGGATACCCCTATTTTGAGAAACCACCAAAAGTGGTTGATGGTGGTCATGGTTGATAACCATGGCTGATCATGACTCATATATTGGTCGAATGATGGTTGATTTTTTTGAATGATGACTGAAATTGCTTGTATGGCGCCTGGGATCGCCTGGGTGATGCTCAATGGTCGGTGATGATTGATGATGTATATAATATAATTAAGTAGTCTTGATTGAAAATGATGGCGAATAATACTCGCTAGATGATTAATGATTGTTAATTGATTATGGTTGATTGTTGATAATCGGTTGATGATGGTTAGATATAATGATTTCTAATAGTGATGGCTCTGGATGGCCCGAGCACTAGCGATGTCTTACGATGGCGAGCAGTAGAGCCTTTGTTGCTGCAGGGTTGCTGCAGGCCGTTGATGTGCGGGGCATCCAGATGTCTCGTGGAGGGCAGCAGAGAGGTACCAGTGGGTCGAAATTGGGCTGAGCAGTGCCGGTTTCATTGGCATAGATTGGTTGATTTCATTGGTTTAACTGCGATAAATTTCTTGATTTCATTGTTCTGATTCGGACAAACAAGGATACATTTGGTTGATGATGGGAATCCAAATTCCATTGATCTGGTGAAATGAATTAAGTTGTCACGAGGGTTCACTCTTAGGCCTCTTTCATGGTCAAGAACAATGATTGATTTCACGGTTTGGATGCGGCTGTTTGATAAAGATGATGGGATTGTACCCTTCACCGGATGGGCTTGGGAGAACTAGAAGACTCGCCATCATTGATGATGGTTTGTGGTCCCTGTTTTTTTTGCGGGTTGATCATGGGCAATTACTCTCTGGTAAACTAATGAACATGGCAATGTAGGGTTTCACCCAATAAAACATGGTGATTTATTGCCAGGTCATTATGATGAACAATTTATTGCCAGCTTAATGAATCACCATGGTGATTTCATCATATTTCATCCATTGCCAGGTTAAGGAGGTATCCACTAATGATACGTTCTTGCGGGAGATCCATGGGAGAGATGGAGCGACAACCTTGCCATCTTTGGGGGAGCCATTTGGCTTGCTGCCGGTAAGCCGGCGGTGGTGGTAGATGGCCATGGGTCAAGCAGTTAACCAACCAATTTCATGGGGGCTAATAACCAACAAAACTACAGGGAAACAATGGTTAATGATAGGGGAACCAGGGGTACATGGTTTTGACCCACAGCCAAATGTCAAGGTCAAGCGTGAATGAATTAGATGCCGTTATCCCTTAACCATCAGTCACCACTGGCTGTTGAACAGTCGAACACTGTTGGTTGGGAAGGAGCTGCTTGGAGCCAGGGGGTATCCCGTTCTGGCCCTTTAAAGGGGGTGCTAAGCAGCTACCAGGAGTGGTGTAACCAGATGGTAGCCAAGCAGCTAAGAATGATTGTTTTTAGCAGAAACCATCGTTTTTTTAGTAATGTTAGATCATGTTAGATCCATAGACCCACTATAGTATTTGGGATCAACAACAACGACCGATTTAGTACACTGAAGAACCCAGTTGTCGTTCAGCAATCGAGTTTGTAAAGCATTTGACGCAGGATATACTAGCTGTGTCACGGGATTTGGTGGAGAAATTATCCATGGGAATGGCTCACTCGCCATCATTCATGGTTGTTTTCTTCGTATTTGTTCCCAACGAAGTGGTTGATTCTGTGATCAAGCACGGAACCGAGCGCTGTTTGTGGCTAAGCAGCAGGTTCATCAGATCAGCATTTGACCAACTGGGGCCTGTTGTAGTATCCAAGAATGGAGAATCAATGTCCACAGCAACTGGGGGAAATGACAATCCAAATTTTGGTTGGGAAACCGTCATTTTTGTGGGGAATCGCTGCAACTTTGAATGTCAAAGCTGGAACCTAAGGGACCCAAGGGGATTACATGAGGATTGTAAGTTCAACCAGGCGTAGTTTGTGGGTATTACATCTCATGTTTGTGAATGTGGATATGACTTAATTTAGATCTTCGTCGCAGGTGGTGAGATGTTCATTGGTATTATACGTAATGTCGGATTAGCTTTTTGAAAGTGATTCTGCTTGAGTCTACCCGGATATGGGAAAAAAGTAACTACAGCGTGGATGATCTTGGATTATCCTAATCTAGTGAATTAGCCAGGGTTGAAATCTACCCCAAAAAATCCATCAAGAGCTGGTGCACTGGATCAACAGTGCAGGGTGTGTAGCTTCGAGCCCTGGGGAAGCTTTGTGGCGCCAAAATACCAGCTGGGTTGCTGATTCCTTAAGCCTGAAACCATTACATTAAGAAGTTTGGATCATTCTTCAACATGATTTTTTGGTACCAGCATGAATCAGCACCAAACTCTGTTTTCAATTTGTGTAGACCAGTGGTGACCGATCGCTTCCACCAGTGGTAACCAATAGTTCCAAGATTTTCCAAGTATATAACCAGTATGAATCAGAAGCATTGCCAGCCATTGCCAGGATCAACCCGTATCAGTGATCACCTCTGTAGCTGCTTGAGTCAATGACCCTCTCGAGTTTACTTGATGGTTTCTCAAAATAGGGGTGCCCAATAATTACGGCGGGTTTATTACTAAAAATGATGATTAATAGATGATTTGGGGGTACTCCTATGACCTGAGAAACGACCATATCCATTATTACCCATCATTATGAACCATTATTGGCTATGAATTAATCATTATCAACCACCAATCATGGCTGAACTAACCGTAATTGACCATAATGAATCATAATTAATCATAATCAACCACCAATCATGTCTGAAGCATAATGTCCTGATCGAGTTTACTTATTGATGTTGTTGTCCTACCAGTGCTAGGACCTTCCTCTCACCTTCCCGCGCCAGGACTTCAAGAGAAGTTTGATCGCTTGCAGCTTGGGCTACCGCTGGGTGGCTGGTTGTGCTCCAGGCTCCGGCGCGAGGTGAAACTCGTGGAGCGGCTTCTGCAGCATCACTTGGGTCATGGCACTACTGGCACTACTGGCACTTCATCATGGCTTGTGGAAATGCTTCTGTCGCCAAAGTGCACTCCCAGGTCACTGGCGGTTTCCCTGCAATGGCTGTTATGGGATGGTGGTTGTAGGTCCGTGGCGACAAGGACAAAGCTAGATGGTGATGATGAACTAAATCTTTGTGACCTATGCATGCCCTGCTAATGGCCTCCATACCATTTGGTAAATCTGTTCTCGCTGGAGGAGGCTGTGAAGATGAAGCGATAATCTCATGTTTGAAAGGGCCCCGGACTTCTGGATGGTTTATGAATATTCTCAATCGATAAGAAACTGGATGATATTTCAGGCTACCCCTACAACCTGAGAAACCACCATTGAGCAACCATGACTGGGATTTCTGGCCCCCCAACTGACCGTGGTAGCTACTTGGGATATACCTATCCATGCTGGGGGTGGCAAAAAACCAAGCACTTTTGGGGGTTCCCCATTGTAAAAACCACCAGTTGTTCTTCATTTGCTGTATGTTTTTTCATGGAGCTTTTTTGAGGGTTTGGTTAGGGACTGCTTTGCTTACCTTATCTTCAAGATCCCTAAACTCGAGATATTGGTATGGTGGTGATCTGTCACCAGCCAATAATGTTGAGGAACAACAAGTCTGAGGTATATTTCAATGGAAACCCAGATCAGTTGGTTGTGTATAATTCAACACAATGATCATTGACTTGTGCGAGGGGAATCCGGTGGTTTTGACAGGGCCACTAATGCTTAAGTTTGTATCTACTTTCCAGGTCCCTTCCCGATTCTATGAGCCCTGCGGAATAGGATGGCTGCCTGAATTGGCATGTTGATTGTTTGGATCCTACTTTCCAATGGAATGATTGTAGTTCCTGTAGCAATTAACCATGATTGACTGTGAATAACCACTACTAGTGACCGATGATATCCCACGATTCACATTCCATGGCCCATGGATTTTTTTTTACGATTTGTTGACTGATATGAACCGCACACCGGCCGCCAAGGTACAGATTACGCAATGCCTAGTGCGATTTTCACCAGCCGTTTGCTTAAAGCAGCGGGGCCACGCAAGCGAAGGATAGAGCAGTCAGAAAAGGACCGGGACCCGACCTCTGTGCAATCAAACAGTTCGAACTTTCCAATGAAACAAGTTCGTATGACGAGAAGTTCGTACATCCACAATTAAGTACATAGAACGTGAAACTTGGGTTCACACTAATTCTGCAGATGTACTAGTGGAGGATTCCCGGTTGACCAGTCCAGTAGCCTGTCCATTGGATAGCCGCCTTGAACGTCCGGGCATCCCTATAGGTACCGGGTTGCCGACTCGATGGGTATGAATGGAAGCGAGGGGTGAATTTCCAACATGGTATGTCATCCTGGTTCACTGTACTTTTATTATCGCATCGATGATTTCCCTTTGTTTTCACCCTACCTGGGTATATTGTCGAATTGAAGAGCATATAATGTGATCGAGCAACTAACCCCCAAGCAGTTTCTTACGTTTTTTCCACTTGTGTCTTTTAACAATGTATCAGTCTACTAAAGGCTGCGGGTCAAACCACCATGCCCACATTTGTTCACATCCCCAAAATGATGCTGGGATGTTGCACCAATTTCCGGGCCTACTGGTACTGAACCATATGTCATATGTATGTTTTGAGAAATAGGGAACCCCAAAAAATGGTTGGTTTAGTACTAAAAATGATTGATATTGGATGATTTGGGGGTACCCCAACGACTTGCGAAACCACCATATCCTTCAAATGGAGGTAGCCCCTCCCCCCCTCCCTATTGAAACCCACCAGCCATGCACCTGCGCAGCTCGTTCGCCAGATTCCTATGGAGGAGTTGTCCAGGGCTGAGTCTTTTTTAGCGGAACTGTGACGCTTAGTGATCATGAATGAAGCATGCGATATGCGGTCCATGGATGTCTAAACATGTCTCATGAGGATACACTTATGCAGAATCAAACTACATATATATATATATATATATATATAAGCATATGTGCAATATTATTGTCAAGCTGGTCATGAAGTGCTTGTTGCGTGCAGTCCTTTTCGCGTCTTTTGTGTACCCTCCCACTTACGTATGGAAGCCATATACATATGTATACACGTATATTGTTTGCTGTCATATTCAAGACACATTGACATGTATATATGTGCATAAATAGTATATTTGAACAAATCTAGTAATACAATCCTCTCAGGTTAACACACTGATGGATCTACATGATTGGTATATATATGTATATATATATATATTCCCTACATGGTTGGTATATCCCCTGTTCTTGCTAGTTATTATCCTGTTGCAACAACCATTAACCAGAAGGATGACCAGTGGTTGGTTGGTTGATTGATTGACCCACCGGTTTTTCTTCCCTAGCATCAACCATTGACCATGACAATCCATTTGTTCTCAACCATAGGTGATATTGCTGGGTTGATATTCACCCATAGTCATTTCAAATATCAAACCTATCAAGAACAAATCAATCAACCAACCAACCAACCAACCGACCAACCAATGTCAGACAAGTCATCTTAAATATGTACAGTGTGAAACAATAGGTTGATAGTCATGTCATACGGGTATGTACCAAAATAATGTGTCAAGGATCATTTTTTGGAGAGTTATTTGTTACCTGATTCTAGCACATACCCACATATCTTCCTTGAAACCATCTCAAAGCTCGAAGCTTAGCATCGCTGAGGCCCCCCAGTTGGAACGCCGCCAAAGCGCAGTGGCTGGGACGAATTAAGTCGCGCACGGGGTGGAGCAGTTGCGGTGCAGAGCCGTCGCAGTGTTGGAACCCGTGATTTGTTGCAGAAGGAACTTCGAACCCGTTTCTTTTCTGTTGCAATTCGCTGCTTTCGTGTTTTGAAACAGTTGTTAGGAAAGTAGGAGAGTGCAAGCTAAAGAAAGTTCTGATGTATCAATTGATTATATCAGTTACAACTGACAATGAATATTGTGTCGACGTGAGTTCCTTACTTTTCTCAGTTGTCTTTTGTCAGTTGTCTTTTGTCAAAAGAGTTGCACAATCAATTGATGGTCACTGATACTACTGCAATCACCCTGGGACCAGGTGGGACGGTGCAAGCTCATGAAACATCCTATTGAGTGCAAGCCGGAGCTGATTGCTGACCTGAAACTCTGAAACTTTAAAAAAGTAAAATAAGATTATCACCTACTGTTAAGCATGGTGAATCATGATCAGTATGTAGCCGGTTATGATGATTCAACTATGGTTGGTTGATGATGCATCAATGGATCATCAATCGTCGAGTGCGCTTTTTGTTGGTTCGGTTCCTAGCCTTTGTTTTCATTTGCCATTATCCTAAGCCATGAATGGACCACTTGATATGATGGGTCTCCGATCATACTGGCTGTTGTTTTGCTGTTTCCCACATGATTTGCCCTATCCTGTCTTGTTAACCACATGGTAGTTTCTCAGAATAGGGGTACCCTCCAATCATCCATCAATAATCATTTATAGTAATCAAATGTAATAAACCAACCATTTTTTGGGGTCCCCCATGTTGAGAAACCACCACATGGCTGTTCGCCAGAAGTGATGGCCTGCAGTCACATTATGAATGCATCATGGTTTATCACTGGTCCATTGCATGGCTGTTGGTTGTTTGTTCACCACATGATGGTCAGGATGGTTGTCCATTGATAAGTACGGCGTTGATCTCGATCCCTAATCGTTGACCGACCACATCAACCAACATTTTTGCTAAACATTGATGATAAAAACACAGCCATTACCGGGATTCTCAAGGTTTCCATTACTGCCAACAGCCATTTCTCACATAACCACTATAGAATTGAGTACTACTTGTATGAGCAACAATACATTAAGGACGGTTGGATTTATTATTGGCCCCATGATCGCTATCATTACTATTCATAATCACATTTCACCACTGTGAACCATTGTTGTTGTTGCTGCTGCTGTTGTTGTTGTTGTTGTTGTTGTTGTTTCTCCTGGTTAACTATTGCTGTGTAAAGAAAACCATCTTATTACTGCTAGTGAACTATATCCACTGTTGACCACGAGTAGCCACAATGTAACCACTGTTAACCAGGTTATTTAATCAGTGTTAATCACTATTCGCAATAGTTGCGGCTATAGCCTCACTACTAAGCACTGTTGTTTTTTTTGATATTGTTAATCTTGGTCGGTTGAACCGATGTTGGATTAGAATTTAATCCCATCATTGCTACCATGGCTATCCACAATGACACTTCACCACTGTGAACAATAGTTACTTGGTCTTAAGTTATCTTAAGTTTGATCATTGTAGCCACCATTGTTGCTAGTTAATCACCATACCACTACTATTAATGTCAAGTGAACAATTATCATGGCTACTTAAACCTCTATGAATCAACAATAGTTTCATTTACTATCATTGATCATCATTGTTTACCACTATTACTATACAGTACCACTACTATTTGACCATTGTTGGTACTGTTGGTTTGATCAGATTTAACTATCAGTGTTTACCACTATTTACTATCTTTTGATAATCATTGCTTACCACTATTTGATAATCATTGTTAACCACTGTAATCTATTAAACTGGGTTTCTTCCTAGCCACATCATTCGCCCTCAGTGCCAGGCCAAGCACTGTCGACAGTGGGGCGCCAGCTCTGACAGGCCAATTGGTCACGCGCGGTCTCCTACCCGGCGGCGGATTTTCGGTCGATCATGGCGCGCTAAGCCAAGGGAAAGATAGATATAGTGGTTTCTTAACCATTTCTAGTAAGAAACCATTAATAGCTATTTTTGGTAACGAACCAGCTATTTTTAGCTAGTAACCGACCAGTTATTGGGGGGGCCCCCCAAATCATCTATTAAATAGCCATTTTTAGTCACCAACCAGCTAGTTTTGGGTCCCCTATTTTGAGAAACACCCATATTTCATAAATGAGTGGTCAATCAACAACTGGCTTGGCGATTGATTGTAGCGATTGATGGTTCAGTTATAGCTATTGATGGTTGATCATACTTATGTAGAACCCATCTATACTTCACAAGGTTCATGGCTATAATTGGTTGTTAAAGATGGATTGTAGACATGATGGAATGGTTCATAAAAGGTTGGCAGTGTCAAATTACGATAGCTGATAATTGTTGATAATGTTTGATAGGCTGATAATGATGACTTGCAGATAGTAATGAATGATGATATTCATGCTGGTTGATAATGTGTGAGTGCTTATTGATTGAGAATGCTGCATGTTGGCTACGAATTGTTCTCCATGGTCAGTACTTCATGATGTCTACTGCAACGATTGTTGATGCCGGTAGACCATGTGTCAATGTGGTATTGACAACAGCACACCAAATATGTACAGAATTCTCAATTATTGTTTTGTTGGTTCCTATTCCTTCCTGCATGTGCAATATGTATTTAGACCTTGGAATTGTTTGTCGGACGTGAATACTGATCATCAATGTTGTGAATCAATGATCATGACAAATCATTTTTGGGTGGTATTCACTAGTATCCACCTCGCTTGACAGTACTCACCATCATCCATCTTCATTGCTGATGTGAATGTTGCGATCAATGATGGTAAGTGGCAACATATTTTGTTTTTATCGTTTTTATTTTTGGCTGAGTATCCTCAGTGTATTTGCTCAAGTATCAATTTTCAATATCATCAGTATTGGAGAGTCAATGAGCAAATTCACTCATTATAAGTCAATGCTAGATAGGTTCCAATGTCAAGTTCTTCATTCTATATAAGTGATTGTAATAGTCGATGAAGTCCCAGCCATTAGCCTCCTCAATTAGTAGCCAGTACCCATTATCGTTCATCATTGTCAACTGTCACCAGGTATCAACAACAATCATAGATAAAGTTGATCTATTCATAGGAGACCACTTAAGAATTACTTTCAATAAGCGTACCAATGGGATTGGGATATTGCCGTGATTCACCAGTATTCACCACTATTGACCATTAAGTTCAACATAGTCAACTATTGTATACGATTGTCAAGTAAGTATCATTCCGCTTCATTAATTGTTCTAATGTTATCACTGTGAATATGATTATTTACCATTAATTTCACCCTGAGCTGCTATCCTGAACCAGTGATGAAGCCATCACGGACTACAATTCATCACTATATCAACCTTTATCAAGCATTGTGCTGACCATTCTTAAACATTGTATCTAGCATTATTAGCCACTAGTTTATAAACCACTCATAATAATTCACCAGTATATCATTGACCATTTTGGATTGACAACTTCATTCACCACTATATCATTGACAACTTCACTCACCACTATTGTTCAGCCACTATCTTCACAAATCCTGGTTCACCACTCTTGGCACCCCGAAGGTCGGCGCGCTCAGGTTTGAAGCCCCAAGCTCCGGCCCCGCGGCATCGGGGCCTTTCTGAGTTCGAAAAACCCAGCGCGGCAGCAAGGGTTGTGAGGATCACGTGCTTGGTTGTTAATCAAGTGATGGCGATGATGGTTTACAATATTGATGGTTGTATAGTGGTTCAGATTGATGGTTGAATGATGGTTTATAGTATGTGTTCTCTTTTAAATTATGCTCAACATTTGTAGTGGTTATTTATACTGATGATTAATGAATGGTTGCTGTAACAATGGTGTCTTTAAACCTAAACATTTGTAGTGGTTATCTATATATATATATACACATATATTGATGAATGGTTGCTGTAACAATGGTGAATAGTGACACTAGTGATTGCTGTGGGTCATTAATCAACCAACCAACCAATGGTTAATAGTAGCTGGTTAATGGTTAATCATAGGGGATGATAGCCAACAAGTGACACTAGTGACTCGGTGAATCATTGTTGAAGATCTCACGCCATCTCCATGGCCGGCCACAAGGATTCGCAGGATGTCATGAACAAGTGACGTCCTGCGACATCCTGCGACCGAGCCTGGCAGATGGCGAGTTGGGTCAAGCAGTTAATCAACCAACGATCATGGGGGATTTCCACCAACAATCATAGGGAAAACAAGCTGGTTAATGATGGGGGAACCAGGGGGACTAAGGGTGAACTGACCCACTGCCAGATGATCGACTTGGGACTTTGCGCAAATAAACCGCTTGATTTTGTAATGATTAAGACTCGTTGAGATAATGACTAGAGTTGATTTAGAATGGTTGTTCATGGTTAATGATGACGAGACTTGATCTCATGCTGAATCGTTGACGGATGATATTATGGGACTGGTGAACGATACTAGCTAAGATTTGGAAGGGTGCAAAGTGGCTGATGGGCGATGATATTTATCCGTATCATTCAGCCCTGGATTAACAAGTGGTGGGTAACGGGGAGTAGTGTTGGATGAGAATGGTTGGAAAATGTTGGAAATGACCACAAGCACTTACAAAGAATCTTTGATGCTGGATGTAGAATGATGCATCAGACTGTTGTGATTTTGTAGTGAGATGTCAGTCACACGGTCGATTCTTGGTGTGGCACGCATCAGACGTGACCTGAAATTTGTTGCACCGCTGGCTCATCATTTTTCTACCAGCTTGTTGGGAAGTCTTACAGTCGCTACCAACCGGTAGATGAAACGTCATGAATCCATGGCGCTGTCACCGCAATGGTGTGTTGCCGGTGGTGGTGCGCAGTGATGGCCACCATGCTGCCATAGAGAAATTTCTACTACACCTTTCTGTAGCCTTAGTTTGGCAAGATGAAAACTATACCCTTTGGTGGGTTGGAAAGCAGCAAATCTGAAAGGTGCTTCACGACCTTGTCTAGTTCAAGCTGACCATGTGAGTGCACAATTGTGACACAGGTCACAACCTTGAAAGTCATATCAAAGATGTCAAAGTAGGAAGCCACCACGTCCCACATCCACGAGTCAGCCTCATGATGTCAAGCCACGGCTTCCGCTGGCTCGAGATCCAGAGCAGCTTTTCAACTTTCAGCCATAGCAGCAATAGAAAGCTGGGGCTTTCCATCGGCACCCATGGGCTTCAGCTAGGAGCAACCCCCCCGGGAGGCACCGCAACACCAACCAACTTCAAGGCATAGCAGCGCTGGTGACCTCTGCTGTACAGCTTCGGCCGGGTCGGCGCTGTCAGTGCTGCTGCTGGATACGTCCTGTGCTTAGAAAAAGAGTGCAACTGGCGCGCAACAAATGGTGAATCCTAGTCACTTTGGCCTTGGCCCATCCTCGACCCTGAAATGTTTGGATTCTCCGTTGTTCACTATTGCTACCTAGAAAACCCACGTTGCAAAATTTTGGTGATCATAGATTTTCAAGCCCACAAAAGTAATTGTTTAACAAAAAGGTCATCGTATACAAAAAAGGTAATCGAGCATCGTGGTGTGCATGTTCGAAATTTCATTCCGGGAATTTCCGGCATTTTTCCGCTGGTGTCCGGCATTTTTCCGGGAATTTCCGTTTGTGGCCATTTTTGCATGTGTGGAGTCTAATTGTCTTTGAATACAAAAAAGTAATTTTCAAGTAAACGGAAGAATAAAAGGTAGTTGTTTGGAAAAACACTGTTTTTCCCGAAATGATCGAAATTTTCTGGAAATTTGGTTTACTAGGTATTGCTGCTACTACTACTACTGCTACTACTACTACTACTACTACTACTGCTGCTACTACTACTACTGCTACTACTACTACTACTGCTGCTACTACTACTACTACTGCTACTACTACTATTACTACTACTACTACTACTACTACTTCTACTATTACCACTATTACTACTACTACTACTACTACTACTACTACTACTACTACTACTACTACTATTACCACTATTACTACTACTACTACTACTACTACTACTACTACTACTACTACTACTACTACTACTACTACTACTCCTACTACTCCTACTCCTCCTACTCCTCCTACTCCTACTCCTGCTGCTGCTGCCACTACTGCTGCTACTGTTACTATTACGAATACTATGTATAGCTATCAAGCCCAATATAACCCTGGTGTACAGCTGGGGTTGGTAGTCCAATTCTTGCACCTGGTCCCAGACGATGATGGGTCGCTTGCAGTGGATGGCGCATGATGGCGCCACATGGGCAGATCATGGCAGATGTCACCACGGAATTCCGTTGAGGCACGAGCTTCGAAGCGAAAAGTGCACCAACATGGCCACAAAACGCGACGTGTTGCCGAAGGCAGAACGTAAACTCATAAATACAAAGGAACGGTGGGCCACAAAGACTGGCAAACAAATATGATGATGATGATGATGATGATGATGATGATGATGATGATGATGATGATGATGA
>VSDK01015859.1:456536-512215 GCA_009767595.1 Symbiodinium kawagutii
GATTATGATGATGATGATGATGATGATGATGATGATGATGATGATGATGATGATGATGATGATGCTGGTGGTGATGATGATGATGATGCTGATGATCAGGACCACGACGACGCCGAGGATGATGATGATGATGATGATGACGACGGCAAAGCCGGTGATTCTGAAGACGTGTCAATGATAATGATAGTAATAATAATGATGAATAGGATGATGACGATCATGGTGATGATGAAGATGCTGACAAAGCCGGTGATCTTGACGACATGTCAATGATGACGATGATGATGATGCTGATGATGATGAGGATGATGGTGATGATGATGATGCTGATGATGAAGATGCTGACAAAGCCGGTGATCTTGAAAACATGTCAATGATGATGATGATGATGATGATGATGATGATGATGAGGATGGCGATGATGATGATGATGATGATGATGATGATGAGGATGACGATGATGATGATGATGATGATGATGGTGATGATGGTCATGATGATGATGATGATGATGATGATGATGATGATGATGATGATGATGATGATGATGATGATGATAGTCGATGGCGACAACGATGACATAGATCATGGTGATGTTGATGACGTTTGCAGTGATCATGGTTGCAATGAATGATGATCACAAACATGTCAATGATGATAATTGTCATGATGAACATGATCATCCGCTGCCGGGTCCAAGACATGGTCATGAGAAACAAGAGCTGCATTGCTCCTTGCGAGTTGCATTAGTTTCTCAATATCCCAGGCTGCTGGAAAAATCAAAGACAGAAAGGCATTGGGAATTCGACACCAAGAACTGAAGCGGACACCGAGTAGTTGCCTAAAATCACGGAAGAACTTTGCTTTCTCGAACTGTGTGGGAAAAATACAAAATAAAGGCACCGTAAGAGCCTCATGCAACGTTGCGTGATGAACTCTGAAGCTCAATTCCTACCTTGTTGCGGCTTTTCCGACCGTGCGAACATGGTGGGTCTCTCCACGCACTTGTTGGCCGGTGAGGCTCAGCAAGCAACACGTCTAACAGTGGCGCATGTCGGGCGGGGCTCGTTTGCAGCTTGCTGTTTTGGCTATGTGACAATTCTATACAACATTTTTTTCATTGAGCGATATTGAACGTATTCTTCGTTTTACATCAGGATGACCGTTTTTTTGACGACGCTACAACCGAATCATTTTTGTGAATGTGGCAAGGGAAAAACAAAAACATGCGGACGAATCCTGTAAAACGTTTGGTTGGCAATATTGTTGCAATACTCGAACAAAATTCACCAACCAATTGACGAATGCAGGAATGTGTTCACATTCAAGGAGTCAAAACAGGAACTGCGACACAAATATTGCTGCAATACGTTGACAAAGTTCGCGAACCAATTTGGCACCGCTGTCCCACGATGAACACAGCAACGTGTTCACATGTTACTCACGATAAGATTCGCAACCTATTCCCAAAACACCTAAAACCTATGTTTTTGTAGGTCTTTTCTCGAAACCTCAGGTTTTTCCAATTGTTCCAAAAACCTCGGGTTTCGTGCCAAAACACCAGTTTTTCAAAACATCGGACTCTAACAGCCCGAAATTAAACCGTACAAAACCTGTCATTACAGTTTTTTTTGATGGGTTGTTGGAAAATTGCAAGAACCCGGGTTTACATCCAAAACCCCAGGTATTGTTCCAGACCCCACGATTTCATAGGTTTTGGGTTCTCTAGGTTGGCAGAGACGTCCCATCGTGAATGCAGCAAAGGGTCCACAAGGAAACAGTCAAAACAGGAACTGCGACACAGATATTGTTACAATATACGTTGCCAAATTTTTACAAACCAAATATTGGCTCCGACGTCCCATGGTGAAGGCAGCAACCTGCTCACAAGCAAACTGTCAAAACGGGAACTGCGACACAAAGATTGCTGCAGACCTCCCTTGCGAGTGCAGCAACGTGTTCAAAACAGGACCTACGACACAAATATTGCTGCAATATGTTCACGAAGTGCCCGCACATGCACACACCAATTTGGCACCTACCTCCCATTCTGTTTGCAGCAATTTGTTCAGAAACACGCAGTCAAAAAAGGAACCGCCACACAAATATTCTTGCGGTACTTGAACCAAGTTCACAAACCAATTGGCACCGACGTCCCGTGATGACTGCAGCAACGTGTTCACAAGCAAGTAGTCAACGCAGGAACTGCGACACGGATTTTGCTGCAATACATTGACGAAATTAACAACCCAATTTGGCACCATTGTCCCACGTTGAATGCAGCAAGGCATTCACAAGCCAACAATCAAAACAGGAATTGCGACACATTCAATGCTGCAATATATTATGTTATCATTATTTTCAGAGGCAAAGTTGGCAGGGAACGCGTTGGCAAACAACTTGCGCATGAAATGGGAGCAAAAATATTGCAGGACCACGCAAACGGCACATAAACCGCAAAACAAACATGTTTCGACACATTAACAAGCAGACTGGGCGCCGAATGCGTTACGGAAGTGTAGCATACATGCACCAGCAACGTGAGCAAGAACCACAACACAAATACATACAGTGCATTTACCAGTTAAGCTAGCATGGCGCGAACTACACCACAAAAGTGTAGCAGCATGCTCACAAACAGAGTGAACAAAAACTGGTACAGGCTAGTTGACCTTTCGCGCCTTCTCACGCAAGAAGTCGTCCCACACACAGTGTGCCCTGCGGAAGTATGTCAACAACCCTCATCCCTCAAACTAGGGTTTCAGCAAAGAAAACATTCCAACATAAATGGCATTGGCACACACGGTTCTGAAAATTCTGACGCGTACTGTTCTTAGTTTTTTGGGTCACCCTGTACAGCCGCCACTTGCTACGGAAGTGCCTTTCCAATTCAACTGATCTGGTGTTTGTCCGCATTGCGTGCTGCTAAACAAAACAATTATAGTGAAACAACACCTACTGTAGCCAATTGCAACAACAACCACAAAAAACAACAAAAACAAAAACAAGAAGGCCAACACCGACGAAACATCGTTACTTGCCCTTGCCAAGGTGGAGGAGGCCTTTGGGTTAAGTACCGTTGGTCTGCTTTGGTCTTGTTTGGGCCTCAAACGGTCTCTTTGCTGGTTTCGTTTTCCCGCTGATTCTTCGAAACGCGAGGACGTTCACGTTTTACGTTCTTGGTTTCTGCTTGTGGTGCTGTTGCTGGCTGCGGTTCTGCTGGTGCCTTTTTGATTTTTTTTGAAAACAGTGCGCCAAGTCACCATCATAAATAATTTCAAAAGCCGTCTCAAGCTTTAAACATCCGTCCGGGGCTGGTGAATGGGCAGGGCGCAGTAGTGTGCAACAGTTCAACACCTTCCGAATTGGTTTTTGTTTTGCTGGTGACCGTTGTCAGTATGATTTGCACGTTTCGCGTTGGTTTTTTGAAAAGAGGCTGCCATGGGAACAAGACGGACATCTGCCTCAGTTTTGAACAATGAAAATCGACGTGCCAAGATGTGCCAAATTTGCGTTCTGTCTTGATTCAAGGTTTTGACGCACTGGCGCACGATTCCAAATCTCTGGACAGCAACGCTTTGTTTCCATTGGGACATGTGCGCCAACATGAATTGCATGCCATAGGGTGGTTTCATTCTGGGTGTGTTATGCAAGGTCGCACGCTCGGACACATATAACGATTATTTTTTCCTTGGACGTCAAAAATACTCCCTGGACCTTCTCCGGCGGAAAAAAACTTAGTTGTCGAAACTTTGGCCGCAAATGGCTTGTAAACAACTACAAATTCACGCGCAGGTTCTATACGTACTCTTCGTGCCATTTTGGATCAAGAATGTCGCTGTTGAATGTGTTTGGTTTATACGATCTGTTTTGATATCACGTGCCAATCACATCAGGAAATTTCTTCCAATGGGCCAAGCATTTCCAGTTTCATGCAACATGTTCAAAAAACAAAATAACTCCTACAATGGCCAGATAGAAGTAATTTCGCGGGATGCATGGTTTGTATGTTTCACCCGCCGGCGCCCTAAATGGGCTGTCTTTGGACAAGCGGGCGCAAAGTCAAAGTCAAAGTCAAAAAAAAGTCAAAGTTCGCGGGATGCAACGCTCAAGTAGATAGCTGTACGATTGATACCAAGCCAACATATATTTTTGACAATCCGGCTACTCAGCCATATAGCTGCACATGGTTTGTGGCACCGGTTTTCCTCGAGCAAGCGGACCCTTCCCGTTTGCCTTGCATCTATTGCAGCCCATGGACTTGGGAGATTTGTTGGCCAATGAGTTGGTTGGAACGTATAGATGCAAGCGCGGTTGCCAAAAAACAATTTGTTCAGCTGGAGGGTTCTGCTGTCAAACTGCAGTAACGCCGTGCCAAACATGCAAGCACAATAAATCCATATTCAATCAACAAAAATGGGAAAACATATACCCTGGGAAAAAGTCGCCAAAACTCGCAAAAATTTGGAAACCCCACCCATGTGCGCAAATCAGTTTTTCTTCCATGTTGCAAATGATGCTGATAAATCTGTGCCATTGCTGGCTTACAGCACTGGCTTTGGGGGATGACGAGGGAAAAAATAATCGATGCCTCAAACATTTTCGGAAATTGATTTCCTGATCCTAGATGATTTTGTTGGAATTCTGAAAAACGTCATTGGCTTATACCGTTGACGGTTCATGGCGGAACTTTTCGGGCAACCGATATCACTTTTCTTCTTTCTTTCGCCCGTCCGAGTCGCCTTGATCCTATAAGGATTGGGGGTGGTTCAGGGGCAACATGCTGCTGCAAAACTGTATGCCCTACACCTGTTCCAGGAGCGGCCAGTCTGGCCGGAGCTGCGCAGCTGTGACCCACGACGTCCGAAAATAGTTCATGCGTTTGGGTTCAATGGAAAAACCTCACTGCCACGCAGTAGTCGGAGTCCAGTTGCTCGTTGCTGCAGCCCAAAAAAACTTTGTTGACTAATCACCTTTATGTGGGGGCCTGACATGTGGCCAGCTTGGAATGGGGCGCATGGTCGTGCCATTTTGGCTCAGGGCTTTTTTGTTTGGGGTCACCACACGTGGGGATGGACCAAAAAGTGGTGACCTACGCGCCAGGCCAGTTGGAGGAGGCACGACAAGTGTGTTTCCTCTGGGTGGTCCTTGTTGGGTGGGTTCTTACCTTCCTGGCGGGACTTCTCCTCGGTTGGTGTCGCCGAGGGGCCTTCAGGAGCCGCACTCCTGTGGTGGAACAGATTTTAATTTACCCCGCACACCACGCCGACCCAAAAATAATTCATTTTCTGACTCATCGTCCACCTCTGCGGGTTCGCAGGTGGCGTGAGAATAGGGTTGGACGTTCTGTCGGGTGGCGACCAGAAAATTGCCCTGGGTGTAGTTGTCAAACACCCATGACAGGGCAGTGACAAAACGCCCAACTGAAAACAGAGTCCTGTCTTGCAAGGTGGGTGGACGGGGTATGTGTACAGCCGATGTCAACTAGTCACATTTTTATGTGGGTCTGACATGTGGCCAGCTTGGAATGGGGCACATGGTCGTGCCATTTTGGCTCAAGGCCTTTTGTTTGCCCATCCATGTCATTCCCACCCATGGCGGTGGCGAACAGAAAACTGCCCTGGGTGTGGGTGTCAAAGACCCATAACAGGGCAGTGACAAAACGCCCAACTGAAAACGGAGTCTTCTCTTGCAAGGTGGGTGGATGGGGTATGTGTAGAGCCGATGTCGATTGAACATTTTTGTTGCGACACGAACCTGCTTCTTGAAGATTTCACAGGATCATGGTTTGCATTCCCAAACCGGCATTGCAAAAACCATTTTCCGGTTCATCCGGGACATGGTATCAGACCAATCTTCACCGTCAAATCGTACCCACCCGACAATCAAGCGAAACATTTTCCGCTGTAATTTGTCCACGTTCTGGTAATGAGCTTCTGTGAAAGGTAAGGTAGCCAAACCAAACAAGACTACGGGAGAGATCACGGCAATCACGGCATCAAACAGTTTCAAGCGTAATGGCACGGCAAGGTATGTGTTTGTGAGAATGAACCCTGTATTTGTGAGAGGTCATCCAACCAAATCGGAACCGGTTCTGCAGTTCGAACAAGCCACGACCCTTCAAATGTCCACACATGGTACGGCCAAACTATTTGTGTTGCTCGTCGCCCCACAGCACGGCCAACAGGTCACCACAAGCATCGATGTATAATTGATGTTCCAAAAAGGACGTTGCGAACAATTTTGTCTTGGAAGTATTCAAATGTAGACCTACGCAATTGAGTTCCACAACCATTACTGCCAACATTTCCACCCATTTTCGCCATGGTTTTGCAAATAAAAAGAAGTCATCTGCATAACGGATATTGGTGAGTTTGTCAGCAGCACCAACGCGTAGACCATGTGATTGCAAAGATTGTTTCCATTTTCGCATGGCATGTCCCAACCCGGAATTGAACAATAGGGCTTAATGCATCACATTGTTTCAATCCACGTGTGATGTCGAAAACAAAGCTGCTACTGCGAACTGCTCCAGATTGATCAGCATACAACCGGCGCAGCACTCGAAGGTAAGTGTTTGGGACCCCTTGTGCTTGCAATGTTTGAAGCAACCGATAGCACGCTAGCGGTAAGACTTTTGAATTTTGATTGCTGTCGATCAAACAACCACAGGGACAGGATGTGAATACGACCGACTGTCCGCGCCGTGTTTGCGGTCAGTGGAGGAGTTCTTTTTTAGAATCCGGTCCAGTCGAATTGGATTTGATTTGGCTTTGGTGTAAATCCACCCGTGCATATTTTCGATTGTATTCATGAAATTGCAATACGTCCAAACTGCTTTGATTTAGGCGGAGGAGGGCTACATAGGAAGAGTGGAAAAGGGACGGCTCGCTCATGCCATCCACTGGCCAGGCAGTTGGTTCGCTGCAGGGAAAAGATTGTAGGCCAATACGTTGCGCCGTTTGATTCATTGAAATTTTGGGCCAACAACGCGATTGCCATTGCAAAACAGCAGCCGCATGCCACAGCCTAAATTTTTTCAACTTTTCAAAAAAATCTGAAATGTGCGGGGTTCAAGTACGTTTGATATAGTATCTCGCAGGTGCCAAATTTGACCATTGAAAAAGTGAGGTGAAGTGAAGTGAAGTGACACCTGTATGCCTCCTCGTCATTGGCAGCATGAAAACGCTTTGCTCTGCTTTGCGCCCGTTCGAGTCGAAGTGCGACATTCATACTACGGTCCCATTAGGACACGGGGTGAAAAGAAATAAAAAAAAATGCCCAATTCAAGAGGTCGTTTCGAAAAATTTGGCTGCAAGACGTCTAATTCATGCACGAAGCAACCTGGATCCACGTGGATGAGGTTGGAAAATATTGCCGGTAAAAATTTGCCAATCGACTGCCCCATCTCAACGCAGGCCGGCCAGGTTTCCGATGTGGTTTGCATAAAAAATTGTGTTTCCGCTTTGCCATGCATTTGTTGGTGACCATAAAACAGCGAATTTGGTCCAAAAATGCGATGTATCAACACGGCGTGCCAAAAAATATGGTTGTTTTGCCCACTGTTTGCTCCACTTTTGTACAGGGTGGATTGTCGTGGCACTGCTCATCTGTGCCTGCGTCCGGACCATTGTGCCATGCCAGTCGTCATTTCTGAGCCGCACCCACCCGATTACACTCCGCAACATGTTTTTTTTGTAAAGCATCCAGCTTCTGCAAATATAACATCGCCAGCGGGAGGACAAAGAGGCCAAAACAAACCGTCGGTGGAATGCATCAAAGAATTTCAATTTCAATTTCAATGAAATATGTTTGTTTCTAAGTTTTGTCCGAGATCGATGAAACATGGCCCAGCCAACGCGAACACGATGATCCTAGATTTGTTTCTTCAAATCGCGAGGTAGGAATTTTCCAAAATATTCATGGGTATCCTTCCCATGCAAAAGTTCGATCATGTCATTTGCAATGTCAATGTACATTGGGGCGTCCATCGTGTCTGTAGTCAATATTTTGGTTTTGGAAGTATTAATTTCCAGGCCAGTTCGTTGAAGTTTTGCTCCAAGAATTTCCAGCGTAATCACCACATCTTGCCAACAAGTCGCGTAAAGCAAAATGTCATCAGCATAGCGAACGTTGGTCAATTTCTCATTGGCGCCCGGCTCAAAACCGCGGCTACGAATCCAAACTTTCCATCGGGATAGTACATCTTCCAAAATTTCGTTGAAAATCAATGGGCAATTCCACCGATGCGCACACCCAGGCACCAGACTCATGTACAGAGTGGCAGGGGGTGGCTTGTCGCAATGCTGAATTGACAGCCTGGCGCAGTGCGTGGCGCACGGATTGTTGTTGGAATTTTCATGTTCAGGAAAACCAAAATTCAAGCCCTTGGAACATGGAACTACGTGGCGACCACTCGCATTCAAATTTCGAAGTTCCAAATTTTTGATGACACATAATTTTTCGTGGGCGGTTTCGTTTTAGCCCGCGAAATCTACATTTTTGTATTCAGACCCCTACCGATAAATTTTTTCCTTGGCAATTTTTAGCAGCTGGATGAAAATGTGGTGAGCGTGATATCGCATGAAATTTTCGTGAAATACCACGTGTTGCCGTGAAATGTTAGTTTTGCTTGTGTAAGAACGTGTAATTGGATTTCCTAGTTTCTGACAGGTTGGAGGACCTTCCAACCATGGGATTGGGAAATGGTATCCATTCACTGGGGGCGGGCTGGATTTGTAGGTTGCTGCTGAGTTGCTCTGGGCATAATCCTTATTATGTGTTTGTTCCAAAATAGATGTGTCTGCGCCCTGTTCGTTCTGGATAAATTTGCCCTGTATGAGGTCCAGGGGAAAAACATTTTTTGCAGGCCTGTTGCAGGTCAATGTGGCTGGACCGCCACTTGTTTGAAAACCCTCGCTCGCCCCAATGTGCGTGGTGGCTGAAGCAAAGTGTGCTGAAATTGATTTTTCTTAGACTCCAGGTAGGCTTGCGTTTGGCCTCCCAAACATCGCTGGTGAACCCAACATGCTGGGAGGCATTTGGAAACTTGTGCCTCCACGTTCCTGCTGCTGCCTTCCCCCCCTTACAATGTATGTTTTGGGTCATTTCCCTCTACCAAAGTAATGGGTTCGGATGGGATTTGTCAAGTTATGTCTCTTACTTGTTGTCCCCTTCGTTTGAAAAAACTAATCGAAACATAAACCTGGTTTCCTGCCAGTTGGGTGATACCGCTACGCTTCCTGCTCCTTTCCGAGATGCTGTCATGGCACGGGTTTGGTTTTGTCTCCACAATTGCCTTCCACCTGCCTTTGAACGTGTCAATCTATGGACAAGGTTTTGTTTCTCACGTTGTCTCCTGCTACGTGTTTCTCTCTCCCCTGTGAGTTCTTGTCGCGGCATGGTTCCTGTTTTGTTCCCGTTTTGTCTCCCATGTCTTTCATTTTAAGTTTCTGCTGTTATCCAGCCTATGTTCATAAAATCTTTGAGTATGTTTCTTCATACAATATGGATCCGGTTTGTATCACGTTTTGTGTCTTTTTTGTTTTCCCCTGTTCTGCCGGATCCTGTGACGGCATGGGTCCGGCATTGTCCCCACTTAAATCATTTTGTCTCTCACTTACTCTCTGTGAGACACCCTGGCATATTTGGTTTCCGAAATTTGCGGACGTGCCGGTTCCGCCACCTTGACATATGGGAAACCTTGGCTAGCGATGCGGGTCTTTTTGTGCCGCCACGACGGCTGTCTTGCAGCCCAAGAGGGCTGCCGACAGGCATGCAGGATTGAAACCTGAAATTTGGTCTCAATGTGCACTTGCTCCGGGCATTGGTGACGCTATGTGGGGCATGAATGAACTTGGGTTGGGGTGGGGCATGCTAAAGTTCACTTGGCGTTGTTTCATGAAAGTAAAGCCGCGTAACGGCCCTGCAGCGATATTGCCAAACAAAACACTTATTCTGACTAATAGGGAAATGTAAGGAAACATTTTGCGGCCAAAACAAATGCAGGTCTGCTTGCAACGTGAAAGGTTTCATAGTTGATTTGGTCAGATTTGAAAAATTAGACACTTCGGATCGGGTTTTCACACATGCTGAACCACTGTGTGCCCGAATAAGGGTAGACACCTGGTCATGTTCCCCGAAAGGTGTGCTACTTTCAGAGCGCCAGACAACCAGGATGTGATCGTAGTGCAGCGCAAGCGGCGGAGTAGGAAATCAAACGGGTCGAACAAAGGAAAGGCCATGACGAAGCGAATCAAAATCAAATGCTGCAATGGAATTTCACAAAAAATGCTAAAAAACTTAAACTACTGGAAAAAAAGGCGTGGTCATGGAAGAGTCACACTAAGCAGTTCAAGGTCAAACTTCGTAGCTACAAAAATATCAAATTTGACTTGGAAAAGTAACCAATACCGAGGCAAACTTCGGCGTTGGATTTTGGGATATTTTGGGGGGGTTGAAATTAATCAAAAAAAATCGACCGAAAAACCAATGGATTGATAAACAAACATGTTGCAGAAAAGGTGGACTTGAAAGTAAATGTCTAGACACGCCAATAATTAAAGAGATGGGTAGATACATGGATGGGGGGATGAACAGATTCATAAATAGAGATAGATGGATGGATAGATGGATGGATAGACAGACAGATAGATGGTTGATAAATAAGTACATGTTACAAAGACTCTAATATAGACATGGGTGTTTGGATGATCATGGATGAATTTTCAATACAACCGGACTGGATTAGGGTTATGTCACGTTTCATCAGCATGTAATTTTCATTTGGTAGCCATTATTTCGACATGATTAAAGTAGATTTCAAATTTACTCTTTGTAGCAGGCACGTCTGGCTAGCAGGTGCATCATTTTGCGCTACCGAGACTTGTTCTCAAAAATTATATGCTACAAAACGAAACTCCCGACTACACTTAGGAAATCCCAAGGGGCATGTTTGGATCCATTACGGACACATTACCCCTTTAAACCCCAAAATATCCAGGGTAAGAGGGGGGTTTGTTTGAGAAGGATTTAATTTCAGGAAACCGGCAAGATTTGACTCATTGGTGGGTTTAGGGTGGAAAGGGGATCAAAGAATACTTGAAAACAAATGTCGATGCAAGTGATCCATTTTGACCGATGCAAGTGATCAATTTCCCGGCGGGTTTGGCTCCCGGGTTCGCAGCCGAGGTTTGCAATGCGAAAATGGTTGACTTTTCATTGCGGCTGTTGGCGTCCAACCGCGCCAGCCTTGGCGGCACGTCGTGGATGTAAAATTGCTCCGTCTCTCCGCAATAAATCCCAAGGGGTTCCCAAGTTTGATGTTGGGAAAAAAATGCCCAGCAAACATCAGCAAACCAAAGGCCCATAAAGACTCAAATTCCAAGAGGTTGGCGAATCTTTTGTGGTTCAAGATGTATTCAGTGACCAACACCCATAACTGAAATGGTAATTGTCAACAATGGTCAGCATGCACATCCTTTTTTTTGCGACTCACAAATTCACAGCGTATTACATTTATTTTTGCAACGGGTGTGCCTTCATTTCCTTCGACGCAATTTCGTCATGTTTTTTCATATTTGTTTGGAACCCTTGTTGTTGGTTTGTAACCCAACCCATCATGAATGTTCGGGTTTTAAATTTGAATAGTCGGATGCTCGTGTGTTGCTGCGACACTGTTTCCAAGGAGAAGACAGCAGTCTGTGCCATAGATGAAATTGTCCGAGATCAGTTCCAGCCTTGGATTTCATTTGTGCCCATTGCTCGTTAGGCAAAACGCCAGTTGTATATAATTGCGTGGGTTTTCAAAAATTTGAGCCATTTGAATCCACTTGAAGTATAGCAAAATGTGGCAAAAAGGTCGGCGACCCTTGTGTCGATGCACTGTTTGCACAATTGAAGTCAGGCACGACGATTTCGTCGGCATCAAGAAGATCTTAACAGAGGTAGGTCCCCCGGGATTTTTTTTGAGAAACCACCCATGATTTTGGACAATGACCAGTCGATACTACTAATGAAATCTAATGAACCCCCCAGAAATAAAAATCATGTGGTGATTGCAGTTGGGAACACATGTAGCACACAGTTCTACCTCGTAATCAAGTTTGGTGTGTCAAATATTTGATCGATGATTTCCATCATGTCTTTGTTTTGTTGCATGTCTTGTACAAGTGTTTGTCAAAGACCCATGTTAGCGGTTGAATGGGCATGATGCACTTGAGACCCCGTTGTTGCAACACATTGTCGGCAGGCAGGCAAGACATTGGAGGAAGTGGCAAGCGCATTGGATGAAAACCCATGCAAAACAGGCAACCGGGGCACCTACTACATCCAGGCTTGAGCCCGTGAGCGTGAGACCGATCTTAGCACGTGGCGGGAAAGTCATGGCTATGCACCCTTGGGTGGGCAGATTTCTGATGGAAACTAGACAAATTGTGGTGCAGCCGGTGATTATTTTCATCAATGGGACCGAAAGGTTTGCAGAGCCCCAATCCATCCTGCCAAATTGACAAGCGAGTGTGTGTGGATCCTTGGCCATTGCAATGGGCTGAGCCCTTATCTAAAAGATAAGGGAGCCAATTGATGCCGATTGCAATCGTCAACCATGTCCTTTTTGATCCTTTTGGTTCACCTGAGCTACTGTAAAAGAACTATACTCGCAACTGATGCAAATGTTTCGTTCCTGGCATGTAGGCACCAAATGATGTTTCCGACAGGACTCACAAGGCCAGGCTCTAAGATGCGGGAACTCACGCAAAGCGTGAGGGCTTTACAGCTTTACAATTTCACAGTTGCCAAACAATCTCCCAAATGTTCAATCAATTGAAAAAAAACGAAGGAAACCCTTATTATTCATTTTTGCCAAGCCACTCACGGATCCAATGGTTTTGTTTGATTTCAAGTTGATTCGTGTATCGGTTTCAGTGGATTTGGACCATTGGATCCCGATGGCATGTTCCTACGTTGCCGCATGATTACTGCCAGGTTTTTTTTCCCTCACTCCGCCTCAAATTTGCAGGTCCAAGAGCTATGTTCAGCACATAAAATCCCACATGTTTTGACACAACTTTCAATGTGATGGGGTTTCTGTGCTGCAGTGGTAATGTCACCGTTGTGAATTTTGGGTCAATTTTGGGCAGTTGCCGTTTTTCAATCATATGTTTATGGACATCAGCATCTACCATCTTGTCATTTTTGGTTGATGTCGGCAATGTTTGGGATGATCAGTCTTTGCCAAGGTCCTATGTGCCTGCGGCATTCGCCGCAGCAATAGCCGTGAAGGCTCCCGCAAAGTTGTCCGACAATGCGTGTACTGGGGGCAAACAGGTCTGCTTTTGCAGGCATGTGAGTTTTCAATCTGGGTGTTTATTGTATATTGTATATCAAGTTGGATACTTTATGCTAGGGCTATGTTTATACATGTTTGCTGGTATGGAGGCAACAAGAAACATCGAAAATCATTGAAACACATACACAGTATACATTTCACATTATATTTATGTGCGCTTGCATTTTTGAACCCATGCATATTTCAACAGGTTCTTGCGCACAGTGCAGAAGCACATGTGGATGCGCATGTTTATAATGTCTGCCCAATCTACTGCGACCCCAGCCGAGGTCACGAGGTTGCTTATAGAGAGATTTAGCGAAGTCAGCGATGAGGTTGCTTAAAGAGATTCAAGGGCAATGGCATGCAATGGCTAGCTTTCGGATTTGTAGAGTGCCACAACTCACAGAAAACTGTTCGGCAAACCCCTTAAAGAATGGAGGTTGGATTCTCCCCAAGAGGCCTGGAAAGATTAGAAACCCATTGGCCAGCGCTTCAAAAGAAAACAAAAAAGGCGAAGGAAGACAAAAATATATCCCACTGTGGGTTTCATAAGTTTTGCATAGCAGCCCTGTTGAAAGCGGAAATCATTTATTGAAACCCTTTCTCCTCACAGAATGGAGCTGCCAAAAACGAATCCGGAACCCGAAAAGTTTTTGTTCCTGCTCGGGGAATCGCTCAAGGTCGGATTCTCCCCAGGGCTTGGAAAGATTGGAAACCCATTGGCCAGCGCCTTGAAGAGGAACAAGCACGTTTATCGAGGCCCTTGCTCTTGACAGAGTAAGGAACTCAAAAAAAACATCGGAACCCGAAAAAAATAATCTGCTGAGGGAATCCCTTAAGGGGTGGAGGCTGGATTCTCCCCAAACAAATTGTAAAAATTGTAAGTAAGATGTTTGCCTAATTTCTACCCAGACGAACCATTTTTTGGCAACTCACGTTTAAGGAAACGAGATACAAAATTTTAGCAAAATTTAACGAGGCGAGGTGCTTTGTTTCAAACCATATTTAACGAGGCGAGGTGCTTTGTTTCAAACCATATTTAACGAGGCGAGGTGCTTTGTTTCAAACCATATTTAACGAGGCGAGGTGCTTTGTTTCAAACCATATTTAACGAGGCGAGGTGCTAAATGCAGGCAAGGATTTAATCGAAGAGGTAGACGAGGTAAGAAATAAAATAAATCGGACAGATGATGTTGGTTTGCAATTTTATTGTCATTTTTTTGACATATGTGGCATGTGTTATTTTTGAAAGGTGGGCGCACTGGCATGCGCATGTACATCTGAACACATGTCGTGCCTTGAATTTTGGTTCTCATCCGACCGTTTGTTCCAAGGAAGTTTGCACTACCTTCTGAATTTTTTAGACGGTGCAAAGACAGCGTTTGAATTCTGAAACTTGTAGTTTGTCTTCTTTAGCAGGGTGTTGCCACCATAATTAATTTTCGCTGATATGCCGGTATGGCCTTTGGCGGTCAGCATTCCTTTGAAATCTACGACTAGGTCCGACTAGATGTTCACGCCAACATTGCAGCAAACAAATAGCCAGTTTGGAATTGCCCTTGCAGTACACAAAAAAAAACTGGAGTGGAACTGTATCTCTGAATTAGCTCTAGTTCTTGCAACCTTAGGTTTTGAATGGTTTTGCACATAAATTGTTCTCCGATGCGCTTTGCCAATCAGGGTGCCAAATATTTTCCCGTGCGTGCCGTGCTCTTTTCTGATGCAGGACAATTGAAGTTCCCATCAAGGGTCAGAAACGAGAAGGCAGTTTCTGCGGCGGGGAAATGAATCGAAATAAAGAACCACGCCATCTAATGTGGATAAGTGTGACAAATTTCCATCACTATCTAACAGTTGTTCGCCCGAAGCAAAAAATGCAAAGTCTGTGGGACATTGTGTGGAAGATGCTCTGAACATTTCTGAGTGTTGCAGAGAAGAAGAGGAACGACGGAGAAAGAGAGAGAGAGAAAGAAAAAAAAGGGTAAGAGAGAAGGGAAGATAGGTAGAGAGAGAGAGAGAGAGCGAGGCGGATATTTCATGTTTTGTGTGATATCTATGATTATGTAAGCATATGTATGTGCGATTCTTTGAGTGTGGGAAATGACCAGAGGTCCGATAGTTCTATTGTGGTTTTTGTTCTGATCAGTTGCGTGTAGGTTTTGAAGCAAGCACTCGACGAAATCCATCGACGGTTGCTCGGCAGCGGTGAAGCAATGGGCGTCAAAAGGACCAAAGTGATCAAAGGACAACCGCCATCACATGGCGATATTGTATATCAAAACAAGTTCACATGTAAATGTGCAGGTATGTAAATACATGCTGAACGTGTACGCACATGTGTTGTAATAGTGTTCTCATGTAGTTTGACCTAGTTTTGGCGCAGTATGGCACAGCACGATTTATCACATGAAACAAAATATATCCTTACAGCAGGGTGACACGGATCCTCAGAATCGTGGAATCGTTGTGTTTTTCTTGCTCCGCACTTTCATAGCGACCCTACTTCCGACGTCGCTTCTCTCTCTCTCAGGTATAAAAGTTGCCATTGTTTCATACAAGTTGTCATCATTTCAAAGAAGCCCATATGCGCCCATATATTTGTTTCAAGTGTTTAACAGAAATCTATCCCCAAAGCATGTTATATCAATCCATATCAGATCACCTGGCGGAAAATATCACTGCCAGCCGCGCACTGCCCATCAACCAAGGCCCAGGTGCCATCAGGTGCCATTCTGGCACACGCCTAGTGTTGAACGGACACGTTGAAAAACGGGCCACAGCACTGTATGCCGTGTTGAGCGCCACATTTGCAACGAACACCGTGTGTTTTGCAACGCTTTCAAGTGGCTGTGGCACAAAATTGTCTTGAAATGAATCGGCAGCAAAAACCTGTTCCCAAACTCGAATGAATGGAGATCCGCAACAGCCGTCCCCAATCTTGCCACAAGCCGTCCACCTTTTCCTTTGCGGGTGGTCTATCACATTGTGGATCCCCCGTCCTATCATCAACTAAAACTAGTGGCTAAAAGTAGTACAAGCCAGGAGCGGAACTTTCCGAGAGTATTTGGTTGGTGATTTCATTTTTAATTTTCCCCATGCATTAACAAATGGTTGATTGACAAGCATATTTTTCATAAGGGTAGAAACCACAAACCAAACCAAACATAGTAGCTAATTATGTTCGGCAAGAGCAACTGCCTGAAGATTGTCCCCCGGGTCCATCTCTTCAATGACAGCTTTGGTCGATGGCGTCTCTCCCTTGACATTTTTGTCATTGCTCAGTGTCAGCCGTCACACGACACCTCTTGTCAACAGCATTGCCCCCTTTCTGTTGCCAACACACATGTTTTTCCTAAATTGATGTTGGCCATGTTTTGCTAACCAGGATCATCACTCCAATCATTGCCAAACCTGGTTTGCCAGTTCATTGAATCAAAAAACAACATGTTCAAAACATTGCTGCATCAAGCACATGGAAACGGTTTTGAATTAGAAATTGGTTTCATTCTTGGAATCAGGGCTGTTCCTCTACCACAAGCAGGATGGTCGAGGAGTAGCTAAGTTCCTTAATTCAGACTGCAAGAAGCTAAGCTGATAATAGTTGATGGCATGGCGAATTTCCAATGATCAGTCCCAAAAAATGATGCACATCTAAACAAAGACTCGAGTTTGGTCCATTTTGGTCCTTTTGGAGCTGTGCGCAGCCGGGTTTCCAAATATTACTCCGCAGGCATCTTGCAGAGGCTCAGTTCCACGGGGCCTCCACGGTTCGCCAAGCGTCACCCCTCCATTACGCCTGCCGACATGCCCTGCCGCGCCTAGGCTTGGAGTGGCCCAGGAGGCCCAGGTTCCTGGCTGAGAATTGACCCCTCGTGTCCGCGTAATGGTCATCGAGGACCATTGAGTGATACTATCTTTAAACTTATGTTGCTAAACAGCTTTGGTGCGTGAGCAATTGTGATGCGCTGGTTGTGCATGTGATGCTGCCGAGTTCTATGGTCATAGCCAAAGACATCCAGGAAGTCTTGGTGGATCCATGGTGGCACCCGATCCATAACCCATGTTTGAGTGTCAGCCAAATGGCTCGTAGGGAACCATAGGCGTTGCAGTGTCGTGTACGGACCATATATGGTGCTTTATGGTTGCCATCGATGAGGTTTTGAAAGATCATTAAGAACTTGCTCATGGCAAGACATCGGAGCGTGTCTATTGATGGTTGTGCAAAACTTGGTGGGTGCAGCATTACTTGGAAGCAAACATAATAGAATGGCTTCATGCCTACATGTAGGCATGAAGCCATTCTATTATGTTGATGCAGGGTTGCTATGTATACGGAATGTTGTCATTTCTTGATTCATCTTGGTCTAGATACCCATGTTGTTTTTTACCATCTCTTGTTTGAAATCATTTTCTGCGCGGCAGTTCTCTCCTCTACTCACATATGAATGACCCACTTCCCTCACAATGCGCTCCTAAAACCTTTGTCTCCTAGCCCCTTGTGACATTGATGATCATCCACGAGTTGTTGAAATCACCCCTTCGGTGTAATGTCACATGACTGAGCGCTGCCAGACACAGCCCCGTGAAGTCACCCCTGGAGAATCGGAACAAGATCCCAGCAAAAAGGCTATTGAGGCCAGCTGTGCCAAAGGTGAATCCGAAATTGCGAGGTTCCGCTGTCAGCTTGAGAACTATGCTGGTGGTTCTTGTTGGTCCTTGTGCTTCTTATTTCCATCATTTGGATTTTTCTGCTTTTGCTGCACACCTTTGGGCCCAGCCAAAAGCAGCGAGAGGAGGCATTGGATACCCCTGTCTCTGGTAAAGACAAACCGGCAGGGGCCTCAACTTTTATATGTTTTGTTGGGCCAACCATCCCCCTTGAAATGGCCAACCCTGTGATGCGGATTCTCACTGGCTGACCGAATTGAACATTTCTATTTGACCCGCACTCCAGGCTGTTCATTGCAAAATTCATGCTATTGGTATGCACACTCTGTGACACCATTTTACGTTGCAATATAGTTCGTTATCCACCGGTTGCTGCCGTGATGTTGCTGCCAGAATCTTCAGCTTCAGTGGTGGGTTGTGGTGCCCAGGTCGTCAATGATGATGAGATATCGAAAATCTCAGACAGGTGGGGCTTCGGAGAAGATTTGCGAGTTCCCAACGCAAGATGGTGTGGCAGCCGATCACTAAACAACCATGCTTAAAACTTCATCAAATTGTATACCAATGAAAGTTGATTTATTTCTTATTTCAATGATGAATGTTAATCATGATCATAACATATCATAACCAATGGGCCAATGGAATGAATGTCAATCAGTGCGTGCTTGACCTCGTGAAATCTTGTAAAAATAAACATGTTGGTCCCCGTATCCGTGTTTGGGCTCAACTAGATACCTTCAGGAGCAGTGGCAAGCGGTACTTTCTCCAGTGATAGTCTCCTCAGTTCCAGTGGTAGTCTCCACAGTTTTTGCTTGGGATATCATATGGAACCAGATTCACACACTCCATGTGCTAGGACAGGAGGGCTCTGGAACCATTCGTGATTATTCATGGGGCAGTAGTCCTTAAATCGAAATTGCTCACCAGCTTCTTTGATTTTCTTCACTTGTACGATTTTGGAAGGTACCGTATCGTTTTGCCGATTGACCCGGCACTGGTCAATCCACCATGACATTGAGGGAATTTCCATTGGCCTTTGAACCGAAGGGTAAGTTCAAGACTCACGACTGACATTTTTCATAAGCAATTGCTGGATGGTGATTTCATATGTGTTCCGATACAAGTTTGCCTTCTCGAAATAGCGGTGCCCGCAAAAAATCTTGGTTTACTAGCATAGCGTTTGAGAAACCACAATATCAACCCTCCACCAGCAGCTTGCGGATCGACGTTTTGTGCAGGTCTCTCTCCCTGGGTTCGCTGGAAGCAGGCGTGTCAGGGCCGGGGGTTTCGAACCCGGTGGCGCCAAGGGATTCCCAAGCTCTGCGCAAGCAAGGGAAACCGCTTGGGGCAACCGCCATGGAGGTGATCGTATCATTGAACTCAATATCAGTCATCAAGGTGCGTAGTGGCTGGAAGTAGTGGTTGATGATTGATCATGGCTAAAATGGTCAGTGAGAAGCAAAGATTCAGACGAGTTTTCGCTATTTTGCTGCCTGCGTACTCAATATACGCATCGCTTAATGATGTTTAGTGGTGCTTAAGGATGGCTTACAATTGCTTGATTGATGATGCATCAGTTAATTAGCCGCTAGCCAATACTCTGAGAACGAGTTCGGTGAGCTGCGTGTCGAACGAAGATTGGTGGAACTCGTCGCACACCTTCCAGGCATCGGTTGCAGTTGTGGCAATTGTTGTGGCTCACACCACACGGGAGACATCGGGAGACAATGCAAAATTGTAAAAGATTGACCGTTCCTGCAACACCAATAGCATTTCGACATTTAAAGAATTCGTGACCTCATAGTGCGACCATTTGAGGCTCACAATTCCTTGATGCTTGGTTATGACATGTTATGACCCAACCCTGTGGCATTCTGGGCAGCTGTTGTCCATGTTGCATGTCTCTTCGGGATCCCAAGTTGGGCCCCGGGGGTCATGTATCGCCTCCAGGAGACGGACATGGACACGTGTGGCCCGGCCAGTTGGAATGTGTTGCTGACGTATCCGTTGTTGGTGCCTGAAGCGCTTCATGAAGCGGTTGAGTTTGTGGTGAATTGCTGGTTGATCATGGTGATTTGATGGTCCTCTTGACCTGGTTGAAGCCATGGTTGTCAAGAACAACCAGCAATCATGGTGCGAGCCGCAACACAACGCCCAGAGACAGTCAGTCCATTTCACCACCAACAGCTACCACCTGGGAAGTGCCACCATTGAACCATCATTTCACCATCACTTAGTCATCCTTCGCGACTTAGCCGTGCGTCATTCACCGGTGGCCGCGAGGCCAAGTCTCTTCGGGGAAGATCATCAACATTTGTGGGTCAGTTCATGCCAACCCTGGCTGTATGGCAGTTGACCCGTTTCCCAGTTTGCAGTCCAGCTTGAAGGAATGGGTTCATGTCGCTGGTTGCGAAGCATCACTCCGCTGGTGATCTCATGCGTTCGTCCTTGGATCTGTGAGGGATTCGTGAGGGATTTCATTTTTTAGTTCCCTTCCCCACCATGGTATCCCTCGCCTGGAAATATGTAGTTTGTCGACTTTGCTTATCACTTTAAAGTGGTTGATTGATGGTTGATGACCAGGACAAGTAATGCTTATGGTTGACTCTTTGATTGATCTTTTTTTTAAGCAGCATAAAGACCGAGTTAACTTGCAGTATTTGTGCCACAGGACAAATGGCAGGGAGAACCCAATTTAATTGATCATTTAAGATAAAGGAACACATCATGATGATGATGATGATGATGATGATGATGATGATGATGACGATGATGATGATGATGATGATGATGATGACGATGATGATGATGATGATGATGATGATGACGATGATGATGATGATGATGATGATGATGACGATGATGATGATGATGATGATGATGATGACGATGATGATGATGATGATGATGATGATGACGATGATGATGATGATGATGATGATGATGACGATGATGATGATGATGATGATGATGATGACGATGATGATGATGATGATGATGATGATGACGATGATGATGATGATGATGATGATGATGACGATGATGATGATGATGATGATGATGATGACGATGATGATGATGATGATGATGATGATGACGATGATGATGATGATGATGATGATGATGACGATGATGATGATGATGATGATGATGATGACGATGATGATGATGATGATGATGATGATGACGATGATGATGATGATGATGATGATGATGACGATGATGATGATGATGATGATGATGATGACGATGATGATGATGATGATGATGATGGTGATGATGATCATCATGATGATGATGATGATGCTGCTGCTGCTGCTGATGCTGACGATGATGATGATGATGATGATGATGATGATGATGATGATGATGATGATGATGATGATGATGATGACCTGGATGATGACCTTGACGCTGCTAGAGATGATGACGATGCCGGATGGTTAGTGTGAACACTCAAAACCGTGTCGTGACGAAGTTGACACCAGGTTATCTCCACGACGATTCCAAGAAGGAAAGTAGTTAACATTAGGAAATGAAGGAGGTCAAAGTCAAGTTTACTCAAACACTGCTGACAATGATGAGGTTTTGGCTCAGAAGTGATGCTGACGCATTGTTTGACCGTCAAAAGTTGGGATAGCTTGGTATTTCGTTCATGTGACACGGTCAGATGTTTTGCGTGCTGCCAATGGTGCATGTTTGCTGCTGATCCTGACATTGTCTAGGTATGATAGTTTGGTTGGGTACTGAATGCTGGCAAGAATTGTCAACTATGTATGGGTTACAAACCAGAAGGCAAACAAAGGCAACGAAGTTTGATAGATGAAAAACGTTCAACATGGACCCTTCCTCTCCGTTGTGAGGTCCTTCTTGGCGGAGGAAAAGTGCCAGAGTTGTGGCATGAATCCTGCCCTTGTGCGCAGTGTAGCAGGGAGTGGCTGGTTGAAATAGTGCAGATGCTCACCACATAGCTAGGGTGTGGGTGCAAATGGCTTTGGGTCAATATCAATCAACCAACTAACGGAGGAGAATCACCAACCATAGCAGGGAAAACCATGGTTAATGATGGGGGAACTAGGGTACAGGGTTTTATGACCCATAACCAAGTCTACAAAATATACATGCAAAAGGAGATGGCCATTACAAGTCGAGAAACCAATGGCACGAGCATTTGCCGGCCTCAGTGTGAGCCACGCTTGGAGTTTCAAGGTGTTTAATTCTCATTTCACTTGTTTTTTCAGATTCTTTCCAGGATTCGAACACCCAAGACCTAAGACCTGACAGCTGGCTTTCGCTTGGTCAAAATCTGTCAAATCAGCTCCTCATCATGCCCTACATTGCCCCATAGGTTAGCGCCGCAGGCCCCGACGTCCTTGTATTGCGGTCACGATGTCTACGTGTGCCGTGCTTGCATGAAGGACCGACGGACGTGCACAAATTGACAGAGATAGTTCCTGAGGAATCAGCGGTTGTGCCAGACCGAAGCTGCCAGATGCTACCGCAAATGGCCAGCGCCATCATTTGATATGATGACCACTGAGGGTTGAGAAGTAGTGATTATTCACCAGTTTTTGCATTCTTGACCATACTTTTGGGGAGAAATGGGGAACGGCTCCCCATGATTTGCCGCTAAGTCAGCCTGGTTTCTTTTGGAAAGAGTTGATTCACTGAGGAATGTTGGTCGGTCATGGTTAGAATTTAATCTTTGCTCGCAACGAAGGTGCAGAGCAAGGAGTCGCAAAGGTACAGCTACTCGCAGCTAAGACAACTGTAGTTGGTTCACCGTCATTCACCAGTTTGTTTTTGCTACTACCTGAGCTTTTTAGGCTTTTTGTGATATGATTGATTTACCGTATAGACGCTAAAAGTTAGACTGTTAGCAAGGGATCTACAATTTAAAAACCACCAAGTTTAATCAAAGCTTGGTACTTACAGACCGGCCCATCTTGGCTGGGCTCCGTTGCGCCGCCAGGACGCTCGCTGTCCGAAGTGCGATCGCACGCTTTGGTGAGGAGATCGGGCCACGAATGGTCGATGGCCGATGGGATGCTTGACCGGCCATCCAACTGGTGGCGAATAATCGCACGCCTGCCAGCATGATCACCATGGTTCTGTTGAGATGTTATAGGCATCATTTGAAACGATCAAGCCGCGTCAGATATCCTTAGCCATCTCTTAGCCACCTGCCAGCTGCAGCTGGCTGCATCAGTTGACCGGGTCATGCTGGAAGGATAGCAAACTCAGCCGCAAGCCCGGCAACTCCCTCATGCCTGGGCTTATCCTTTACCGTGAAAAAGCAGGGATGTCCTGGGCAATGCCATCATACCAGGACTTTGTTGGGCATCATCATGGCGATACGTGGGTTTTGCAGAAATTTTGGTGGAGGAATGAGAGATCATGGTGATGAATCAGGTGACTGTAGCCACTGTCATGGTTGCCCGGGCATAGGCAGCTTGCCTCGGTTCATAGGAGCTGGTCCCACTACTGGCTGGTTGGTTTCTACCCTGGTCATGGTTTGGAATGACGAGAAACGCCACCAGCTAGTTCTGCCCGGTGTTGAGTATCATCAGCCATGATGTTATCATCAGTTATAACATCATTTAACCATCAAAGAAAACATTCAACCGTTATACCGTTTAAAACATTGTTCAACCACTAGAAACCATTTTTGACCATTGATTAACCATCATCACTACGCAACCATTCTTAGCCCTCATTAATACTTCTACTAGCTTTCATCACCTACCGCTGGCCTCAAGCTAACCAATCTTAGCCCCCAATCAGAATTATAAACACTTGTTGATCATGGTGGCTCAACCTGTTGTGGTGCAGGATTGTGTCAAGATCTGCGACAGCTCAGCGTCCGTACCACCGGTGGACAGGCAGTGCCCAGTTGAAGCAAGAAATGTATCGATTGTCAAATCAACTTCAACATGTTATGATTTGTTTGGCTTTGCCGATTTTTCATTCTTATATTTAAAAAGAGCTTGCTTGTCTCTCATCAACCTGGATACACACTTGTACATTGATTGAATATGTATTCTCGCATGTCGCAGATGATTTGGAGCTTTGCGTGTGTGCATACGCATAGATATGCAGATGACCCATGCAACCTCACAATGTGTCACAAGGGGGCGCAATGCCAGGGGTGGGCGCAGCAGTTCTGTACAGAGCCGACTTGGCGAAGCAAAACCATGACCTGACTCACTTCATGAAGAATTGTCACGGATGGTTGATGATTGTTATCTCCTTAAGATGGTTTATTGATGGTTGATAAAGATAGTGGATTGATCGTTGATGATGGTGGTTGATGGTTGCGGGGCTCTCAATGCTTTTAGTCAGACCCATGTATTAAAGTTTCAGGAAAGGCCCTGATGTTTTGATCCATGCACACAAGTAGTGGCTGCAAACTGGAATGTAGCACCAGCACATTGCTTTTTGTGGTCATTTTTTGAGACCGGTGGCGAAGCAGAAACCCAAACAACGGCTCTGAAGGCCCAGTTGTGTTGGACAGGCTGAGAATTCATAATCCCTATACTTGATTATCGCCATGGTGCTTCATGATGGAAAATCAACAGTAATAAAGTACTTGATCATGAGTATCTTTTCAGATTCACAAGCTGTTGATCATGGTATTGTTGATCATGATGACTAATGAATGTTGATGAAGGATAATCAATAGCAATAAGCGCGGCTAAGAATGGTGGCTCAGGGACAAAGATTGAGAACCAGCTCATCGTTGGGACGCAACATGACGCATCAATCATACGGATACAACAGCACGGAGACAAAAAATCATCACATGACAAAGAAGATGGCGAAGCAAATGCTTTGGAACCTGCAATTCCTGGAGATGCTGATGAATCCGGAGCAGCATCAGGGGTGTGACAATGGCAGAAAGAGTGGTATCATTGTTGGTGAAAGCCTTGTTTCATAGAGAATCACATTTGGCATAAGGTGGAACATGTTCCCAAGGAGACAACTCAAAACCAGTTTTTCCTGTGGCCGGCCAAGGCTATGAACGTCAAAGTGCCTGTTATTCCAGCTTATTTGCAGCGGGGGTCATCACCGCTACATACTTCCGGACAAATTGTAACCTGGTGCTGGAAGATTCTGAAAATCCATTATGATTTCACATGATTTCACCATGCTTAAACGCCAGCTAACCCTTAGTGAGCCACTAATCAACCAATTTACTCACCATCAATGATTTACTTGCCTGAGCATGATGATGTTTGATTTCTAGGGTGGTTTCGCAAGGTCATGGGAATGCTTGCTGCCACCGGCGAGATGACTGCCATGGCTAGGAGACGGGCTCTATTTGGAGCGATTCGCACAGGTTTTTGCACCCAAGCAGCTCCAAATGGAGCGTGGTGCTTGATAGATGTGGGTCATATCCCTTTCTCCCCAAGGTTTGTGGGCGGCAAAGGTCGCGCGAAACTGATCTGCAAGAGGGGATGGGAAGGGGTAAAGGGTTCTGACCACCTGATAGGGATGAATCATGATGAATCCATAGGTGGTGGCTTTCCAGGTCCAAGTCAAGGGCTGGTGTATGCTGTTGAAAGCGATGAGCCAAGCAAGGGTATCGCGAGTCACTTGGGACCTGGACACCATCCATTTTCCCCCAAGCCCGGTGACGGCAAGCGAGGGTTCAGCTGTTCGACCGCTTGGGCAGACAAAAAGAACGATCCTCAGATTGCACAGCAGCTGGTTCGATGGTTAGATGGTCCGCTTCACCGCGAAGGGGATGCGGATGGATCCGTTGCGCGAATGGTCAGAGGTGGTCAATGGCACAGCCGCCGTGTTTGCTTTATGAATCAGGTGATCCTGGCTGCCCAGGACCTAACTAGTATCATCATCGACTGCTAGGTACTATCATCAATGACAATTCTATTTAGAAGCAGCTATTGTGTAGCACGTTGTTAGCTCATTAGGCTTTCAAAGCTATCAGCCAACAATTATGATCACGGCCTGACTTCATTTGCATAACAAATATTCAACCATCACCAACCATTATTTGGCAATGTCTGTTGACCTTGATAGCAATCTTTCCGAGACAACCCGTTTATTTGATACCCTGCATTGCGGTTGCCTTCATTGGAAACACATGACCTGCACATGGATTGGAACACGAGGGAAAGGTGAATGATAGGGATGGATTCAGAATTTTTAAGCTGAGAAAATGGTAGGACAATGTTTGGATACTGGCTGAGAATGGTTAGGCAAGGCTTAGAGTATTTGAACAATGTTCCATCATGTTTGATGGTGGTTAGGCAATGGTTTTATCTTGCTTTATCATAGCATACTGTGTAGTAGCTGATCATGGTTGATAGCACCGATTAGTGAACATGGCTGTGACTGTTAACGGTAAATCAAACGCTTCGTGACGATAACAACCAACGGTTTGCAATCACGATAGCTAACAACCACAAAGAACAAATAGACTGTTGCTATCGGTCACTATCATTTTCAACAGCTGATGCACATTGAATAATTAACTTTGAAAGTAAAGGTCATCCGTAACATGAAAATTTGAGGTTTATTGAATTTAGACCATGGGAGCACAAGAAGGGTGACGTTTTCAAAGGTCGGCATGTGATTATTTATTTAAGCGTTATTCCGATATTCCCTTTTTGCCCTTACCACCGCAATTGTAGATTTAGGATGACCTAGATGCAAAAACTCAGCAGTTGGAGTACCGCCTCAGTGGCTGGACGACTGTACCAAGTTCGCAGCCGCAAATGGTGTGGCTTCAAAGGCTCAAGACCCAGCTTTTGCTGCGGACAGCACACAGCTTCAAGAGTCAGTTTTTTAGCAAAAGAGCTTTGACCCCAGATTTGGGTGGATTATAGCTACTATCTTTGCTTTTTAGGCTTTTTGGGATGTGATTCACGATATAGCCACCAAAACTTAGACTTTGAGCAAGGGATCTGAAAGCCACCAAGATATGTCATACGTGACTGATCATTGGGCCATCCCTCCATACCGCATGCAATCCATTGATGCAGTACCCGCCCAAGAAACCGTCACAAACTGACTGCTGATGGGGGACCAACCCAGAATCTGCAAAAGCTTTGGAAATCTTTGACCACTGGCGGGGGGGTCAATATGAATCAACCAACCCATCGGGGATTTCCACCAACAAACTATAGGGAAAACAGCCTGGTCAATAGTGGGGGAACCAGGGGGACTCAGGGTGAACTGACCCACAGCCCACTCTCAAATCCAGAGATTGCAGTTCAGTAGCTGGGCCATGAGTCACATGGCTTGTAGAAAATCACTGAACCATCAGGTCAAAACCATCCATATCCATCAATATCATTAATGAACCGTCAAAAACGATGAGCAAGCATCATAAAGCATTAAGATACGTCAACAACCATCATGAACCATCAAAAATGATGAACTCATCATCATCAACCATCAAGAACGATTTATTTATCACCATGAACCATCAAAAAAATGCTAGCCACGTCAAGTTTTGATGATTTGCTGGTTAGGTAGTGAAAATTGCTACCCCAATCTCCACTTTTGACTTTTGGGATAGGGCTGCTGAGTTCGGCCAATGGTAACCTGAATCCTTGGCCTCGGTGTATGAGGCCAGCCAGGAGCTTAGCTCGGCGAAGCTCTCCCAGAAACCAGTTGAATTCATGGTGATTTGATGGTAATCGATATGGTGGTTTCTTAGGATAGGGAACCCCTCAAAATGGTTGGTGAACTACTATAACTGCCTATTAATGGATGATTTGTGGGGTCCCCTATTTTGAGAATCACCCATACGGTTTCTCACTATGGTGATTTGATGGTCACTTGATGGTGAATTCTTGATCAACTGACTAGCCATCGATATTATCAAGTGACCATCATAGTTAGTTGATGGTTATTTGACGGCAATTGCTGGTTTTGCAACTGTTGCGTAATGGTTCAGTAACTGTATGCAGCCTTCAACCAGGCTTGGCGCCGAGCTGTTTCCCACCGGGAGCTTGAAAATAAGCGGATGCGGCCTTGTCATGGGGTTGCAGCTGGATCTCCTCGTACGTTTTGCCGCCATTTGCATCCACGGTATGGGCCCGGAACATGTGGGGCTAGACCTGATGTTCCTTGACTGGTTGGAGCTTTGATTGACATATTGCTTATTTTCCCACTTGTAATGGTTGATTCACAAGCACAATTTTCATAAGGGGTGGGTCAACCACCAACCAGTTGATTTAATGTTGATGAGACATGATCAAAGTTCGTATTGCCAGGGGATGGGCATCCATCATCGTTTCAAGGGATGTTCGCCTAGAGTATATATCATGTACTAGATTCAGCAAAGAGAAACATTCTACTAAACAACAGGGTTCTCTAGTTAAAAGGGATTCTCTAAACAACATTGGGTATGTACTCTTGGCAATCTCTAGACAGCAGGGATACACTCTGGTGATCTAACATGGCAATGGAAAATCACCATATTTTTTAGACAAACCCTGGGAAACCATCATTAATTATATGTAGTGGGTTTTTCATTCACATGTTAGAGTGCCGGAGAGTCTGAAAAATGGTAAAGTTCTCATACTTGTTCAAAAGAATCCAATGTGTGGGCACATGTGGGCATGTCATGGTTTTGTCAAGGATGGTCTGGAAACGCGGAAATATAAGGACAGAATGAAAAACAAAACACCAATGTGCCTTATCAAGTCAGCACACACTCGTTTTGTGCTGTTTGAATCAGTATGGTGACAAATTAACACGAGCTTTTCTTCATAAAGTGGATTTCCAGGCATGAGGTCAGAATAGGCTGCTGGTTCGTCAGAATTTCCTATGTTTTTACTTGCAACAGTTTTTGGCAGATTTTTTGAACAACAAGTTGTATAGCAAAAATATGCACACATTTGTACATGCGCATGGTTCAGAATGCCGCGGCCTTGTGCCACAGCTGGTTGCCGGTCACCAGCTATCATCTCTGAAGCATTCATTTTCGGCAAGTCTCAGATGCCACCAGGGGGTGGCCTGACCCACAACAGAATAGGCAGTGCAAAGCGCACCAGAAATCACCGGTACACCCTGAAGTGAGACCCGCTAAATCATAGGGGCCTTCTGACCTTCTGGAAGGGGGATGAATCATAGCATTATGGAACATCATTGGCCGTTAATTACGAACCATCATTCACCATGAATTTCCCATGATCTAGCCAGCGCGAACGATCGTCAACCACGAATGGCATCAATCAACCACCAGTGAGCATCAGGTTTCACCTTGTAACTATGAAATATCATGTCTCACCTGGTAATGTTTCACCTTGTAGTTTAATCTTGAAGCATTGAGCATCATGTGTCACCGGTTGTTGCTTGACACAGTTCTTATCCACCCATTCGTGCCGCTGTGTGGGTTCGTGCCACTGAGGCCCGAATGCGTTGCTGCAGGAGATGGAGGCAACCTGTTTCAACGGCGCTTGCCTTAGTACTGGGTGGTGAACCCAGCTGCTACCTTAGCGAAACCCTTGGTTTTGTATGGTTAGAAATGGTCAGTAATAGGGGACAATGGTGGATTACAGCTGCTACCTTAGCTTTTGAGGCTTTGTGGGATATAGTTATTTGATATACCATGTTTTCGCCATCAAAAGTTAGACTTTTAGCAAGGAATCTAAAAGCCACCAAGAGTATAGTTCCGTGAATGTTGTTTTCCTCACATCGCCCACATCATTACGAGCGATTTTTTTCGAAGCAAAATCCGTTCCTCTAAAATCACCAATTCCCGAGGTCAAGAGTACAACTGCTTGGTGGTATAAAGAACGCAAATCCATTCTCTCCATTCTTGATCAGTCAGAAACACAACACAACGAATTGCAATGGCCATTATGAACCAGTATCAGCTATCATTCAACACTAATTAACTGCCACTAACTACCAATTGGCCATGGTTAGCCAGCATCAACTATCTCATTAACCACTAATCAACTATTATTAACTGTCATTGACTACCAACAAACCACTAACTAACCATCATAAACCACTAATTTACCACTAACTAAACATCATGAACTACCCATTCACTGTCATTAACCACTAATCAACCATTACTTAACCACCCACCAGACACCGAAGCGCGGCAAAACCCCTTGCGTGCCCACGGATGGGGCAAGGGCCCCTGGGCCCCTGCGGCGCCCAGGTGTCCAAGGCCGAGGCTGCCATAGACAGCATCGTGAGCGACCAGTCCCTGGGCTTCAACGGATCCATGGTCCAACCATGCGACCAGGAATGAACCAATGGATGTATAGATTGTTTCTTAAATCTCATATTTATATTTATATATATATACTTATTTATCTATTTATTTATATATTTATGTGTTTTGTTTGATCGTATTTTTTTGAAATACATGTATATTTATGCTTATATATTTATAGTATGGATATAGCTATCAATGAAACATAGGTTAACAATAGGGGATAGTAGGCAACAATATTGTTTAAACAACTACTGGTTGAGGATTGAGAATGGTTTATAGCAGGGGATCGTCATTGCACCACTGGTCTGGTTGGTGCTTTGATCGGTTTTAGTTATGTTTGATTTTCCCACTTGAAATATTATATAACAGCTATGGTTGGTTGCTAGCACATTTTGCATAGGGGTGGTTCAACCACCAACCAGTTGTTCATAGCAATTCATGAGTGTGCTTTGGCTAGTAACCTCATATAGTTGATAGACAGTCTCTCCAATGTTGATGGCATTTGTTGGCTATTCTTTGCTGCTATATTCACATCCCTCTCTCTCTCTATGTGTGTTCATGTTCTTATCTCATGATGGTCCGTTTTTTTTTAGCATAGACAAGATTGGTTGAGCAGTCACTGAACTTTGTGAACCACAAGCACAATCACAACTGGCTGCGGGGCAAGGGCTCCTGTAACCCTCATCCCAAAGCTAAGACCAGTTTTTCAGACTTGACTCGCAGGCAGGGCGTGGGCAGCACAAAGGATTGCGACTGCGTAGCAGATTGATTTGCTCCAGATGGTTGCCTACCATGGTTGGTTTATGTTTATGAGTTCTATTTGATTCTAGTCTTGAGTCTTATGCATGGTGGTTAAGTAATTCTCATTGAGTTACTCTTATTGAAACGTGTTAAGTCATGGACCATAAACCTGCTGTTATTGAAGCATAGTTAAACTGTCCTGGATGATGCACAATTATATTGCCAGAATCATCAATGTGAATGGGTAAATAGCGGCCACCAACGGTATGATTATGGGGGCCCTCTATCATGTCCTTTGGCAGTGGGTCAAAACCCTGTACCCCTGGTTCCCCCACTATTAACCAGTGTCTTCCTTCTTATTGTTGGTTATCAATTAGTTGGTTGGTCAATATTAGCCATTGTTTTCCCCATTGTTGTTGTTTATGTTTTTTTTGCTAGTGGTCAATTATTGCTCTACCCACTCTTAGCCATGGTTTTCCCACTTATTGGTTGCTTAATATTGACCCAGCTCGCCGACTGCACATCTGCATCACCACCTGGCCAGGCCCCACTCAGCTGCATTGCTGAAAGTCTTAGGGGAGGCGGGGTGCGGCGCGGGTACCCCAGTGTGGGTTGCTGGCGGTTGTGACCAGTGCTCAGAAACATTGACCGGTATATTTTTTCATTGGCCGCAGGACTTCTAATTGAAAAAAGGCTGCTGTGATTGATGTAGTGACGTTTATGACTTGTGATTATTTGAAATTGATCCAGTGGCAATTTTGAGATATGAATGATGCAAGAATTAGCAATGTTTTCCAGAAAAGAATGCAAAACCAACAATGATAATTGGTCAATGACTGTCAGCAAGACGCACTGATGGGTATTTATGCAAATATAATTGGTGGATTTTCGATTTCTCACAAATCTGCCTTGTACCGGGTGCAACCAAGGATGTAATGCAAGTTTGTTGATAACTGTTCTGTAATTCTCAGCTCATGCAGCTTGGCGGGAGATAAGAATTGCTCCTTAGGTGGGTCATAAGCAAGCAAGTTTAAGTGGGGAGCACTGTTTGCAAAGAATGCTCGGCTGTGGCAGTCCTGTCGGGTCCCTGGTCAATCATTGGTCAATTGCCAAGTTCAAAGACATGTATTGAGGCCGTATGTTCAAGCTGCGTTTTGACTGCGACGCAAACAACACTGAGACGTTTTTCGCTAATTTTATTGGGGACGTAGGTGGCCCCCCAAAGGCCCAAAGGTGTACACCCCAACCCAACAATCGGGGCCATTATCAAACATTATTCACAACGATTAAAACATATTGATATCAATGGTTAGGGGATGTTCTGGGCTTAGTAAGCGCCACACCCTTGGAGGTAACCGGGGCCCCATGCAGGTGTTGACGGCACTGGAAGAAGTGCTACGGACGCTCCAGAAAGCCGGCAAATCAATTACAATTGTCAAGGCCAGGAACCGGAGGTGGGGAACGATACATGATGTATCATGATGTTGTTGGAACCAACGGTTAAGCAGTTAAGCATGATAAACATGGTTGATAGTGGTTAATGATGCTTCATGATGCCGGACAATGGTGAATTAGTGGTTGATAATGGCTATTTGGGGGAATCGCAGCCATGGAGGATATGGGGTTTGAAAATGATAGTGTTGATATGGTTGATATGGTTGGCTATTGGGTCAATGATTTTTTTCAATAATATATTCCTGTAAAACACATTTGATTTCTGAATGTGGCGACTTGAAATTGCAATGAAACTGGGTAAAACCTGGGTTGGTGCTGAGGAGTACTGGTGCCGTTTGCTACTGAAACGTTGCCGTGGAAAACGGCCATTCCAAATAAACTATCTCCACATGGTGGATTATTCTTACTGGGTGGCGTACAGTTGCTAACCTAGATTTGTCGCGTTTTTGGGAGATGGATTCACCATAGATTTACTCCACAGACGTTAAAGTTTTCTACGGGAACTAGTTGTGCCACTAGCGTTTCATGCTTTTAGGGGCCTTGATAAGGACAGCATCATGGCCAACATTGGCCAACGCTGCCGGGCTTTCACCTTACTTGGCTGTTGTTTATCTCACACTATCCACTATTAAACCACTAGTCTGGCTAGTGGTTTGATTGGCATTGTTTATTTTCCCTAGCATCAACAAATGGTTGGTTGCTTCACGAGCATATTTTTCATAGGGGTGCTTCAACCACCGACCAGAGTAGTAGACAATGGGAAAACCATTCCAATTATATATGTATGATTCCATTCTCTTCATTATTGATCATGACTGGTTGCTTGCGAATGCTTGGTGTTTGGTTCTTGGACATTATCAGTTGCAGCCATTTTCGTCTGCTTATTGACCATCATTGGTGGACTGTCAACCTTTTTAATTGTTCATTAGTAGCCATTGGTGCTTGGTGATCAGCCAATTTTCATTGGTAGTTGGGATATAGATCAAGATGAATTTGTTATTGCTGATCAAACAACATAGACATTTTGGCTGGCCATTGTTTTTATAAACTAAGTGTATGGACTGGTTCAGACCATGCGCGAAGATGGTCACAAAATTAAACTGTTCTTTGGGTAAATCTGGGACAATCCGACTGTCCCAAAAAACTTCTAAAACCGTTCCCCTTAAAACATATTCCCTTAAAAATTCCTTAAATCCTTTCAGCAAATCCCCTTGAATCCTCTAAGCAAATCCCCTTAGATCCTCTAAGCAAATCCCTTCAATCCTTTAAGCAAATCCCTTAAATCCTTTCAACAAATCCCCTTAAAACAATTTCTCTACTACTTCATGACTTTATGGGCATCCTATTCCATGACATGACTCGACTCTCCATTGATCGCGAGCATTGCATTGACCTTCACAAACATCATAGCTGAGACCGCTGGCAATCATGCCATGATCGACTTCAGCGGATCATTTTCCACTCGGGTTCGTCCAAAATTCCTGAACCCCCAAGTCACTGGCGGTTTTCCTATTAGTCAATTGCTGATGTTAACCATTCACCCTACTGATTCACTAATCTCAATGACAAAAACCTATGGTCGGACCATCATCCACCGGAAGAGTTTCCCATCAACCTTGTCCATCTTTAAACCTGGTTTACACTAGTAGTTTCCCATCTGGCAGTGGGTCAAAACTCTGTACTCCTGGTTCCCCATCATTACCATAGCCATCTGCCACGGCAGGCGCCGCGCGCTGCGCCCTCCGAAGCCTTTGAGGCCTACCCGGTCATCATCCCGGAGCTGCACATTTTGTTTGGTTTAGTAGCTGCCCACTTTATTTTCATTTTATTGCTACTCTATTGCTATATTGCTACTACGGTACTATACTGTACCTGTTATACCTGTGAGGGGGTTGAAGCCCCCAAAAATGGTCAAAACTTGTTTCCTTTTCCACGCAAGAATCCGTGGAGTGGGTGCACATTGATGACCTCGTGCAACGACTATGGCTTGGGCTGGGCTGTTGCGTGCTGTATCCCTAGGAGTCGTGATGATTCTTTGCGTAGTTGTGTGTGGGATAGCAGCCATATGTGCTGGCCTTAATGGTCACCTGTTCTCATCGTTGACTTGCCCTGATTCGGTGCATCAGTCAGTCTCTGGAAGGTCCTTCGTGCTTGTGACATTCACACCAAAGGTCAAGGCGCGGTAAAGCAGTCCGCCTCGTCCCGGTTGATCTGCCGGCCGGCGGGCCAATTCAGTTTTTTGCAGGATTTTGTGGGGTGCCCCCTGAGATTTTTTTTGGCTAGCAATGGAGGATAATAAGAGATGATAGTCAACAAAAATGGTTGCACATGGTTAAATTAAAACCTGTCAAACGACTGCTGGTTGCTGCCCAGCTGTTGTTTATTGCTCCTCGCTTATCGGTCATGGTGCCAGGTTTGAAAGCTTGGACCTCCTCGTGGCAACAGCAACCAGTATATTTTCTTTTGACCCATCATTATAGGGGACCCATTGGCAAGTGGTCAGGTTACACCAGCGGAAATTGTTGCCAGCAATCTGCTCTCCCAAGAATATCCTATTGAAATGAGTGGGCGATACTGCGATACTTTATTTCCCGCCCGATGGAAATGGATGGAAATGGCCAGCCCCAAAAAACGAACGAGGCACCTGAGCGCTGCTCTTAGGGTGCTGCAGGGTAGGATCCGTGTATGGCATGACCATTTTTGTTGTCTCAGCAATGCAAATATTACCATTGAACATTCATACGCTTGAGGTTGCGCATGTCCACTAGTTGTCTAGGAATATTGGCATGTCTCACGCTGTTGGTTGGATCATGTCCCTTTTCTTGGGCAATGTCCCCATTTTCTATCTCGAAGTCTTCGTCGGCTTCCTGTTGATGTTCATTCTCCTTATAGCAATTGCTTTTGTGTCTTTTTGGCACGACATTGTATTGGGTGATGCTGATAGTTTCTTGTCCTCATCACCATTCATCACCCTGGTTTGTTGAGAAGGTGAAGCATTTACTCATGTTGAACGTGATCAACCTACCATGTTTTCATCACCCCCCGTTTGCATTTGGTCTTGCTGGCAGGTTTGAAAGTCAAATCGCCAGAGAGTGTTGAGGCTCCGAAATCCATAGCCTGTGCCCGCGGGTGCTACCTGGTAACTTAGTTCCATTGTAAATAGAAATTCCGCTGGTTAATCATGGGCGTCAGGGTCAGGTCATCAGGCTTGCGCATGGTGAGTCGCGGTCTCTGTATCAAAACAATTTGTGTAAAAACATCTATTTTAAAAGCAATAGCAGGGTGGTGGCCGTGATTCTTGCCTTCCCTGGTCTCATGATGCCTACGGAAGTTCACTTGTTTCTTGCAAGTTGTTGGCACGAGGTGAGCGGTAGGTATTCAACGGCACCTTCGCGGGTTGTCCGGAGTTGTGATGAAGAGAAGCGAAAGCCTTGAACATCCACAGCACTAAGCCTCAGCGAGAATAGGAAGCAATCAATTTTGAAGCAGCTTTGTAGATGTAGGAAACATCGCAGCCAGTCCCCAGTACCTTGAAAACCATGTGCTTTCCAAATGGATGCAGCATGCATTTAGAAATGCTATGCTGGTCGGTGGTTTCACACATGTTTTATTTTCCCTAGTATTAATAAATGATTGGTTGGTTGAGCAATATTTTTTTCATCGGGGTTGAAGTTGAAACCACCGCTTTCCCTAGTAAGTATCAGCATAGGGGTGGTTCAACGACAAGCCAGTCATCGAAAATGACCATGGATTTTGGGGCCCGCAGAGCTGGCTCTAGGTTTTGGACAGCGCTTGCCACTTGATCCGGCAATTGTTGCTGCTTGGCTGCGCCAGGAGTGACCAGCTTGCTCCATGTTAGGAGCTTGCTCAGGATCCGTGTGCTCAATGGGTTGTTTGTTCTTAATGATTTCGTAACGTTTCCTTATCCCTCTCCTTTTCGTGTGCTTAGGGTGTTTGCATAGAAGTATATACGTTTGGTTGCCAAGGGATTGTTGACTATTTTTACCTGAAAATCACTTTTGGGGTGAAAGTGCCAGTGATGAAAATCCTTCTGTTTACAAAGGAAGCAGTATCAATAAACTGCCATCGTTTTTTTGGAGAGATGTTTGATGATGTCTTCAGGTCACCATTTTTTGTGCCCAGGAATTCAAACTATAGTCAGAGTATAGATATTTTGTAGAATGCATTTAGGGTAACTGATATTCGATATCTAATCTACACCAAAAGCATGTGAACTCGACTCGTACGGACCCAACGTGGAGTCAATCGTATTGCTGCTTCATGTTTCACTTGATGAGGCTTCGAATCTTCAAGCAGATTGACCATGGTTGATTGGCGGTGCTGGTGTGTGGTCTTTGTTTTTCTTCACTCACATCTTTGGAACAGGTCATGATGCCATTGCCATCGCCATTGCCATTGCAACCCCCAGTGCCATCGTAGGGCTGCGGCTTTCAAAGGGTGAGCTTGGGGCTGAATGCACGGTTGGTTGGTTCTTAGCTGGATCCTGGTGACCAGTTGATACTCGTGACACTGTTCATGTCTGATTAATGGATGGTACCCTTATTCATCAATCCCATTTTAGTCATGGATGATTAGTTTGATCAGCGGTACCACTATCAATGATTAGAAATGATTTTGATGTTTCTCGCTGACCTCTGTTTTTTGTTGATGATTTGGTGGCTGATCGGCATGATGTCTGGTGTGCTTGCGGGAGGGGGAGCATCTGGACGCCCCAGCAAGAAAAGACTGGTTTATGTAACGGTCACCTTTGATGAATGACCTTTGGCTATAGTTGGAAAAATATAGAAGAATGGCTTTTGATCTTTCATGGCTGTTGCCTGTCATGTTCGCAAGCTGGGTACCGATCCATTTCTGGTCATTTGTGGTAGCAACTGAGTCAGCTAAATGGTCACCTTTCTGGCTTTTTCAATTTGTTTTCTTAATTGAACATTGTAGCGCTGGCTACTCTTCCTTCGGTGACTTTTAGTTATCATATCATGACTTGTTGGTAGTTGACCAGTGGATATACCGAACAAAATCGTTGCGGATTTTTTTTTTTAATCTTTAAGAATCCAGAACCGTGCGAATCATCCCCGATTTCAGCAGTTGTTCTTATTTTGCCTTCTTAGCCGCCAAGACCTTGGTTTTCGTCTTTGAGAATTGGTGACATCAAACGTGTCACATTTCGAAGACCAATATTATCAGGCTTTACCTCCATACTGCGTTGGTTTATACCGCCCATATTTATTGATTCTTGATGGTTGGATACACCTTACACCACCTCAAAGTACCTTGCACAGCAGGCTATCACTGGCAGAGGAGGCACGATTCGCTTGGTCAGACAGCAGCTGTGGGCAGTTTCCCAGTCTGTCCATTGGGAGTGGTAGCTATTCAGGGCATCCCGAAAACTCTCTAAAGATTCTAATCGGGGAACCGTTTGCAGCTACCACGGGTGGGGTCACCGACTGGTAGTAGTGAAAAAGGGCAACAAACCATCCGCAGCGGACATTATTGTTGACAACTATATTTTGAGCAACAAAAAACTACTAGCCTACTACCGTACTACCGTACTACCAACAAGCTGTTGCTGGATAGCTACCCATGGTTGATTGGTGGGATGTTAGCCAGAAATTGTAACTACCAACATCGTCATTGGATCCAGCAAACGCATAAACTCAATGACAATCAAATGGCTGTGGGTCAAAACCCGGTACCCCTGGTTCCCCTAGCATGAATGACTGGCTATTATCCCCCATTATTGGTTGGTTAATAACTCTTGGTTGGCTCACTGATTGGGAACCAGTGAAGTTCACGCCTGGGACGATGAAACAGGGAACAGCTGGGGAAGGCCGTAATTATGGAGTGAAACCATTTGAAAACCGTTCATCACAATAGATACCTTAGTCATATAAAACTTAGACGGTCAATGAAGTTTATCAACCGATCTGAATTGGTCGATTATTCTGAGGGTTTACCCTGGTCAGTCAAGATGGAGGATTAGAGGGGACAATAAACCATCATCAACGGTTGGTTTCTTTCTCATTGCGATATTGTATTATTTCAAGTGGTTGTCCGGGGCTGATTTTTGCATATTGTGAAATGTTCTCTTTACAAGTCACCAACATAGGTTGGGACTGGGTGACTCTCATGGTTCCATTTGATTACATTTCAAATTACATCGTGCAACTGTCAGCAGCAAAACCCCCATCATCATCATCATCATCATCATCATCATCAGCAGCAGCAGCAGCATCATCATCATCATCATCATCATCATCATCATCATCATCATCACCATCATCATCACCATCATCATCGTCAGGAGCACGAGCAGGAGCAGGAGCAGGAGCAGCAGCAGCAGCAGCAGCAGCAGCAGGAGCAGCAGCAGGCGCATGTCCACAAGGTCGTTCAACTGATCTCAAGCTTGTTCAGCTTGTCAGCAGTCCTCAACCAACAATTGAGCTCCACTCTCAACAGTGCTTGCAAGTTGAGTTGTTCGTTCATTTGTAGTGGTTACAGTAGCTCGGTAACGCTGAGGATTTCCAACTCCCAAGCACCCTTCGCCTGCATGTTCGCAGCTGGTTGCTGACTAAGTTTGATGTGCCATGTCTTTTGCGTTCCTTTTGCCACATCCTTTACTCATTGGTGATTTCAAGGTGTCATTCTATATCCGGGGATGGTTAGCCAACTTATAACCAAGTCACTGTGAGTGGTTACAATTTTTACACTTGCAGTACATGCCCTGGCGCTCTCTGCCGCTCCTTTGTTGGGCAATGGCCCAAGGTTGTGGGCAGCACAGGGTATCTCAGCCCTCATGAGCTTATCAACCCTTCGCTGTTTTTCCTTCTCTACAGAGGTACCAGGGACCAATGGTCAGTTGGTGTAATGGTGGTGAGTTGTTGAATTCCCAGCACATTGCAGCACTACCAGCTGATCAAAAGCATGTTGTTATTCACCATCGTTGGCCAATAGCAAGCATCATCAACTTCAAAGGGCTCGCCACTGTGCTGATGGGTTGGTGTCTCTTCGCGTTCGCTTCTGTCAGCCTTCGAGTTCGAAGTCGAGATGACCAGCTTTCATGTTGCAGAAGTGTGAAAGGCCCTCGCGCTGTGGTATCTTTGAAGACCAGCAGAGCTCCACAGCTGGTGCTGGCGGCCAACGGAGCGGAGTGGTGGGAAGAAGGCGAGCCAAAGACCTGGAAACTGAAGCAACGAGCTTCAGATCCAGCCCTGCAGTCGCCTTTTTTTTCACTCGCGGTGGACGAAAGTTCCCAGGTCGTTGCGGTGGGTGGTGGTGCTGGCCGTTGCGCCAGCATCTTTGGATTTGACGCATCCCTACTGGCAACGTTACAGGGGCACACAGGATGGGTACGTGACATCCTTTTTCATGAAGGGCAGCTCTACAGTATCGGCTGCAACTTTATCAAAGTATGGAGGCCCAAGGAAATAAGCAAGGCAGGTTGGAGAAGCTGCTCCCATGTTGGCGATTTGGAGGTCAATGGAGATCTCTTGGCTCTTGCTGCTTGTGGTGGCTTTTTGGTGGCTGCTGGAGCTTCCAGATACCGCCATCAGTGGAAGTTACCCAAAGCGCTTGGAAGGCCAAAAGACTGGATGGATGAAATGCAAGCATCCCTCCAAGTAGAGCCCAGTCTCCACAAGGGTCGCGTGACATGCCTCAGCTGTTGGAACGGGAGGTTGCTTTCCTGTGGCCATGACGGTGAAGTTGTGTTGGACGGCCAGCGCACCTGTTTGGGCCAAAGTCGGCTGTTGTCCATCGCAATTGTGGACGAAGAGCACGTTGCTGTTGGTTCTGAGGATGGGCATCTCTATTTGCTGAATGCAGAGTTGCAGACTCTGGAAACTCTCATGCCCTTTGGGCCAAGGCCCATCAATGGTTTGACAGCTTTGCCTGGCGGACGCTTTGCTGCTGTTTCAGCTGAGCTTGATGGATTCCATGTGGGATCGTTCATGGAAAAAGGTGCATCATCGTCGTCAATATGCTCATCAGCAAACCAGCACCCAATATTCACCATAATTTATGATATTTATGAGATGGATTGAGGTGATGAATACATATGGTTGATGATGACCCATGGCCGGCGTGTCCCTCTGACTGGCGCCATTCATGTCGATCTAATTATTCTGATTGACTTTCTTATGGGGCAACATTTACCACCCACCAATGCGGTAGCTACTACTGCCATAGGAACGTCCCTATAGCAATGGTAACTACCGCACATATTTGTTACAATTGATTACCAGCAAATTGCTATGGGGATGTTCCACTACTCAGCCGGTCACAATCTCCTCAAAAAGTTCGAGGGCCGCGAGGCAACCAGTCAACTGGTTCGACTGTGGACACTATGGCCTTATAACTCGCTGACAGGCGCTTGACAGTGAGACCTTGAGACCCTCCGTTGCTGGGGCGCCCGTTGCTGTCCCGTTTTCTGTATGCGATCTGGGTCTCACGAGCCGTGACCCCTCCAAGAAGGGCAGAATTGGGGGCTGAATGTAGCTTGAAAGGTAGTTTTCACTGAATTCATCCATTATTCATAATTATTCCTTCGACTATCCAAAGCGTTTTCAAGAAATCTAGGTCTTGAAAGAGGTCCCATCAGGTTTCATGAGCCTTGGGGCTCTGGAGCGGTCCCCGGGTGGGTGCCCTTACGGGCAGAGCTTGCGGCTATCCAAACAGATATCACCATTGACCAGCTCAGTACCCATTCTCCACCAGCTTCACCTCCAAAGGCAACCGCTTCGGCTGTCCACTGATGCCTACAGAGCTCAGGACTTCGGGGATCATCTGAGGGAGTCCTCCCTTGGATTTCCTATAACTGGCATTGCTCAGCACCATCAAACACGTTCAACATAGGTTTATTTTGGTTTATATTTTGGATGTTGGTATGGACACTTGTCAATCTAAACTCATCATATGCTTACATTGTTCTCATCAACATTATATAATTGAGTTTCTGCCCAGGAAGCCGCTTACCAGCTTAAAAAGCACGGTTCTATAAGCAGTTAAGCATGGGAAATCATATCACCAAGCATGGTCCGTTCTTGGCCATGATTAGCCTTTGGTAAACTAACCTGGAAGCTAAAGATATTGTCCGTCAACCAGCGATAAATGGTGGATTGTCCAATTCCAGGTTAGTTTACGGAAGGGTAGTGTTGATAGTCGTTCACAACAAACCGCTGCTTAATGATTGGTTGGTGACCACTATACGGCTTCGTAACCACTGGCTATCCATGTTAACTAGCCCAGTTCCAAACCGCCGGGCAATCAGTTCTTAATGTTAACCATAGTTTGCCACGATAGTTAGTATTCCAATTGCCATTGAAGTAGGCAACCAATCCCAAACAACAACGGTAGAAACCAGTTTGTTAGGCTGGTCAGTGGAAGCATAGGGAACTGCAATGGTTCCCGAGAGAGGCTTCCACTTACCATCATGGCTATGGATCATTATTAGTCAACTAGCTTTCATGGGGGATAATCACCGTTAATGGGGAAAAGAAGGATTAATGATGGGGGAACCAGGGGTACAGGGTTTTGACCCATAGCCTTACAATAGGTAACCAGTTGGTTTCTAGCAGTGCTTGGGGTTGGATACTGCCCCCAGCACGGTGCCGCCGAGGCACCTCCTGCTGGGGCTCCCAAAGCTCAACAAAACGACAGGCACCACGGGGCCTGGCCTTGGTGGAGGTGCAACGAATGGTTGGTAGGGCGGCTGGGGGAACCAAAGATGTTGTGTTCACCATCCTCGTTATGATGGTTAATGTTGGTTTCTGATTAGTGTAACCCCCCCTAAAGTAATGAAAATAGATGAAACCAACAGGTAGATATTAATCAGAAACCAACATCATGAATGTTTTGTTTAATGATAACAAGAATCGTGGCAACCAGTAGTGGTGAAATAGCCGTCATCATTCTGATGGGGTTAACAGAATCAAGACAACATGATGGGGAATAGTGATTGATATAACTAGGGGGTTTGACCAATCGTGAAATTACCGTCGTTATCAGTATTGTCATAGTCCTTTTAGGCGTACCCATGATTCAACCATTGTTACCGCCACACTGTTTATATCTGTTTAGGAACAGAATGATGATGGCATATGGCATTATATAGTTTTTGGCAAATTCCCCTTCGTAGAGATCCCGTTGTTAATTATGATGGTGACACAAAGCAGCAATAATAATTGGACATATCCAACACCTGTAGATATACGTCCCTAGGTCAAGTCACCAACCATCCTTTGGGTAGAGCTGTTCACATTCCAACAGTTCGACTAGTTTGGTCAATGGATGAGATGTGATCAGCTGGGGTAGAGGGTATTGACTCACTGACAGTAGAACGATCCAGTTATTGAGTTCTGTAATGAGCAGTTTGCGAGCAGCAATGACGATAGTAATAAGCGGGGAATGACACGAAGTGAAGAATTATAAATGCTGGCGTGCGGCCAGCAATGATCATCAGCAAGGGTAGACAACTCATCACAACACGGCTTCTTATGGTAGATATCGCCAGTCCTTTGTTTGAGTCTAGCTGCTGAAAAGCAGTTTCCGGTGGCTAAAATAACTGTGCTCCAGCCAGTGCCAACTTGACCAACAAATGTGGCAGCTTTCCCACGGAAAAAACATTGACCCTGGAAGCAGCATTTTTGTTTCAATGTGCTTGAATACTAGTGGCTTCGCATGCGGTGTTTTGTTTAATTATGCCCGTTCGTTTCCGACAAGTGGACTGCCTCCAAAGCTATTCAATTCTGACTGTTTTCCTTTTCGAACGGGGAGCTATTCATACATAGAACCACCCTAAATCAGTGCCTGAATAACTATGTTACTCGAGATTACTTGCATGAAACCAGCTCAGGTTTGGTCAGTGCCCGGATCTATGGTTTCCCTTGCGCAAACCGGTGGACTCGCAGTGATCGCTTCAGAAGTGGTACTCGGAGCTGATGGCTCTTGAGCTCTCGCAGTTCCTCCCTACTCACCGCCCCTTGAAGTTGGTGGAGCAGCGCCCTTGGAGTAGTTAGAAAGGCACAGTTACATGTGAGTTTACCATCAGGTTAAACCCTCGGCCCTCGGCCTTTTGGTGTGGTCAGTATCATGTCAATATCTCATTGTGCGTCCAATGGAAAGGAAATAGCCTGGAGTTGCGATGGTCATGCGGTCATGATCGTTATAGCCGGATTTTCCCCCATGTGTTGTGGTCACAATCCTCAGCTTGACGTATTCTTTGCCAAGCTAACCCGAAGCTGGCAAGTCCACCATTGATGCTTTGACCTTGGCCAACTCTTGATGTTTCACTTCCAGGTGAGGATGAAGCACTAGCCATCACTAGATATGATGTATCAGCATGCCATTACTCGTCGTTATTTCATGGATGTGAGCATAACATCCACCTAATCCTAGTCAACAGCTTGACCAATATCAACCGTGAACTCTGCCATGACTCATGACTCATCCCAACATGCCCCATGCCTAAGCCATGACGCAAACAGTTTGATACAACACAACCAATGGACTTCTCCCTTGGTGGTTCTCCCCTGCTCAGCCAGTGCAGGCCGCCCACGGGCCCGGATGTGTCGCCCTCCCAGCCCTCAACGAGAGACGGAACTTCAGCGCCGGAATCGCGAGGCGCTGAAGGGCGGTTGGGAGGGAGCGAGGCCAGGATCCCGGGGTATCATGGGGTATCCAGGCCAGGTATCCAGGGATAGCCCTTTAACGAGGGAGCGAAGGAGCTGAGTGCTCGAATCAGTTGCTTTTAGGGCCGTCAAAACAAGATTAGTTGCTGCGATGATCAACGATGAGTCAATTTTGACATCAAGTAGCTAAGTGTCTACTAGTCCTTGCATCCAACAATTCGCGGTGATGAGTGGCAATGGCATGGCTGGTCGCCATTGCAAAACAATTGTCATTGTACTTACGATGCCTTGCTGAAAGGACAGAATGTGTTCGACTCCAGCTGGAGTCCAAGAGTTACATTAACAGATGCATTGGACACAAGTTAATCCGGTTGGTGGTTTCAATTATTCTATATTTCCCCTACAGTAGTTATTAACAATTGGTTGGTTGACAAATACATATTTTTCATAGGGGTTCAAATCACCAAGTAGCACTGTAATTTTCCTTCTATGACTGTCAGGCACTGAATTGCTCCTACATTATTGTAATGATTCAGCAGGCACAGTGTCCATTGCCAAAAGTACAGTATTAGGGTGCACCGGCCTATTCATATCGTGCGACATGAGATGCGTGCAGGGAACTCATATCATCTAATCTATTGAACTCGGAACGGAAACAAATTACGGAAATGATGAAATCCATAATGTGAATAGTGAATACACCCTGGTATTTGATGATACATCACAAGCTAGTCGTGGGTGAACTGATACTGGTTTCTTACAGATCTATCTAAGCTGCAAAGCAGATATTGACAGTGACTCTCATACGCCTGTGATGCAAGCGGTCACCTTGTAGAGAAACGGTCGCGTAATTGTCCGGGCAGTTTGTGGGTGAGTGTGCATCTAACATCATCAAGTTTTGGACCGCTCTCATTTCTGCATATTGTATCATGCTCTGGCTCACTGTAGCACTGCCGGAAGCTAGTTATATCGACCAAATTAGCCCAGACATTTCCCTAATGAACTAAGCCAAGTGAAATCAGATGAAGCAACTGGACAGCCAAGTCCACAATTCTTACACTTCAAACCCGAACGCAGATCGAACAGGTCCAGGTTGCGACCGAGGCGTCAGTGTGCTCAGACCCGTGGCCACCTGAAGGGGGAACTTCACAGATAGCCTCTGGTAATCTAACATGGCAATAGAAAATTCACCACAAATGGATCATTTCCCAGGGTTTCTTTGTGAAATATTGTGATTTTAATCAGAAAAAAACACAGTGTGTTTCAACCATCGGTAGATTTGCCTCATACTGTCAATCATCCATACTTTCACCGTCACTGTGATAACCCAAATTCAGAACCATCATGTATTGAATCAAAGCCACAATATCAAACACCATCCAACCACCATCCAACCACCATCCAGCCACCTTCCAACCACCATCAACCACCTTTATTTCAACCTCTTTACACACCATCCACAGCTGTCGCTCCCCGTTGTTATCCGTAACGCTCTTGGATCGCCGCAGGCAGCCCACCTTCGCCGGAGGTCACATCAGGGTACAGCTGGAACCATTGCCAGTCACCTGGCAAGTCAATGTTTGATTGATGGTTAACCAATGTTAACCATCAATAAAACATGGAAAATGGTCAAGTATCAATACCATGGTATTAAACCATGGTGGGTAAGTACTGGTTAAGTAACGGTTACGTACTGATTAGGTGATGATGGTTATTTGACTAGTAGTTAATGGTGAAGTTGTGGTTCAGTAGCCTGGTAGCCTGGTAGCCATCAACTAACAAAGGCCAGGAATCGTTCGGTACTAGCTTTCAAGCCGCTTTTGAAGGGGTCCCCACTCGGAGAGAGGACCGGAGCCTCCAGAAGTTGGCCTCAATGCTAGAGAAGTAATGAGTCAGTACCAATAATTAATATGAAATTACTGAAATTACAATGTGGTATGCCAAATGGTAGCTATAAACGATCAAGCAAGTGAGAACCAACTAATTGACCACTGGTTAAGCAATGATGAAGTAGTTGTCAAGTCATGGTTGAAAGCTAGGTAACCATCAACTATATAGATCCGTTAAACATCAGCTAGTCATGGCGCCGAAGCGTGAACTATAAAACCGTTACTTAACTGGCTAGTGGTTGGTGAGCTAAGGAGCCAGGTGTATCCATCCCTTTAGATGGAGACTTGAGGACTTAAGGAGCTACCATGAGTGTTGTAATCCAAGAAATGGTTGATGGAAAAACAGAACACCCCTGGAGCTGTGGGTCAAAACCCCGTACCCCTGGTTCCACTATCATTAACCATTGTTTCCCTTATCATTGTTGGTCATTATCCCCCATGAAATTGGTTGGTGAATATTGACCCACAGCCATTTGTTAAAACGAAAGCCTAGAGCTGATGCTTGAAACGGACCGGTTTCCAACGAGTCGATTTTCCCAGAAAAACCACCGACCGGAGATGCTTCCAGGCGCAGGGTCCCTTGCTACAGTTCGCTGATGGGCCGAAGGCATGGGATGCAGCGCAAGTGCAGATAAAGGTGGTGCCCCCGAGCCCAACTTACATCCAGGATATCTACCACTTTCTGGTAGATAGAACTCTGGTTAAACGGCCTTATAAGCCAAGTTTTAACTGGGGGACACCGCATTGTACAGAGTTCCATGTAGATATCCATATCAGATCGGCAAACAATTATTTTTGAATGTACGACCTAACATTTGCTAATGTATGCTTATAGTCAGTCACAAAGATGGCAGATATTTGCCCTTGTGATTTCATTGGGAAACATTGATATCATCATCCTGGAGTACATAGATTTGGTAGATATTGGCCAATGAGGATGCATTTGTTGATGTCCAAGTGATCGGAAGCCGTGGGAGTGGTCTACTGTGATGTTCCAGAGGTTGCTTGGTGATGCTGGATGCCACTGCAGTAAGGGACGACCTGTCACAGTTTGTCAACGAAACATCATTGAATTTACCGTTGTAACAATTGTTGTCACTATCATTATCACTTTCACTATCACTTTCATTATCACTTTCATTATCCCTTTCATTATCATTTTCATTATTGCTGTCATTCTCACTATTATCATCGCACACATTGTCATCATCATCATCATCATCATCATCATCATCATCATCATCATCATCATCATCATCATCATCATCATCATCATCGTCATCGTCATCGTCATCGTCATCGTCATCGTCATCATCATCATCATCATCATCATCATCATCATCATCATCATCATCATCATCATCATCATCATCATCATCATCATTCTCATTCCATGACTTGGATCGGATGTTAGTGTATCTTTGTTTTTTAGATCACGTTGCTGACGCATTCATGTCCAGGTGTTCCTTGCGAAGTTTTTTCCCGTCATGTGGCATACTATTTCATTTTGTAAAAATGGATACATGAAATTTGGTACACTTTGCATGTCAACAGTTTCTGAACATGACTGGGTGCCACATGACTTGGTGCTTGCCGCTACCCCCGCGTCCGTGGGATGTTCTGCTGATTTCACCATTGCACCGTTGAAACCTGGGCGAATGCATCAAATTGGGGCCCCCATCAGCCTGGCCGCAGCCTCACCCGAGATGTTCACGTTGCCAAGTCGTGTTTCAGTGGTCGGTTCTGCCCGCCAGGTGCGGTATATGCCCCAGGGCTATCAAGCCTCATGGGCCAGATCCCTTCGCCCATCAACCGGATTCTAGAATAGATTTCAGCCAAAAAAACAGAACCAGAGACTTGCTGAGGCAAACCATGGCAAACCATTGATATCAGTACTTGAATAGATGCTGAAGGTTTGTGCGACAAAGTTGTGCTGTTTGATGTCCCCCAACCAAGCTCTGTCGCAGCCGGGGGCGGCCATTGCTTCGCACCGCGAGGGGCTCGCTGCACCAGGTGCTTTCCTTCCAGCGTTTTGATGCTGAGAAGCTGAAGACCAGCGTGGAGAAGGTGAAGGAGATCAATAGGCACGGCCCCGGCCGGAGTTGGCTTTTGCAAGGGGGTAATATTTTATGGCCATTGACGTATAGTGATATCGGCAGCAATGGTGAAGAATGGTGGTAATGGTTGATGATGGCTAAGAATGGTTGACAATGCTTGGTAATGGTGCATAAAAGCGGTTGCTAATGACGGTTGATAACGGTCAAATGGTCACATGTGTTCATATCATTCATGATTGAGATGATATTTCATAAAAAGTTTGCCATGAATCATAATGCTAAATAGCGGCTAGTGATTAGTTCAGAACAAATGGTCATGGATTAACGGATGAATGGGTTGCATGTGTTATATCACAGTCCATATAAGTGTATGAACTATTGTTCGTGACATTTAGATTTACGGGATATGTGAAACTGTGAGAAACAAAATCTGAAAGTTCAAACACAACAGTTTCAAGAGACCAGCCATCTACTGTGTACATGGCAGATTTTCCTTCCAATCAGGCTAGTTCCTAGAGGGTAAAGCAACCCATGACCCATGTATCTCCCATGACCCATGTATCTCTATTTGGTTGGTTGCTTGCAGCAGGCTTGATTGTCCGCGCTGCCTGAGAAAGTTTCACATGACTGTAGTTGAGAGGCTCATGTTTGGGCTGAACATAGTTGCAGTCATGCATATTTGAACAGAGGCTTGGCACACGACGGTTTTTGATTAGTTATTGTGCAAATGTTCAAGGTTATGCATGAAGATGTACGCGTACATTTCTAATATATATATATATATTTATTATTTATTTATTTATACACATAAACACACACACACATATATATATATATATAAATATATTTGTGTGTGTGCTTATTCATATTTAGGTGTGCATATATCCATGCATTTTTAAACGTGCATACAGGTATCCTATGAGTGAGTTCTTTTCAGTTACACACACTTTGACGTGGGTAGCACATGGTTTGATACTTCCAAGATTTTCCAAGCAATTTCAATCGTTTTTTGCATTTGGCACATGTACCATGATGGCTCACCCCCATCACTGGATCATACCTTAACCAGTGGATGATCATCCCACGGCGCTGGGGACAACACTAACCCAATCGTTTACATATGATTTGCCTAGTTGCGACCAGGGTGAACTAGCCCAGTCACCACCCCATTGGGCTGCGCATGTCAACATCCATGTATACCCCCGTGTTCGTAGGTTAGTGGGTCACGTTTTAGGACGAAGTGCCTGCGTTGGTGCCAACTTTGAGCATGGTTTCGTCACCACTATGCCCGGTGAATTGAAGAAGACAACCCAAAACATGAGATTCCGATGATGATTTCCTAATTTCATAAGGCCACTTGGATCCATTTGGAGCTTCCATGTTTGAGTGGATGCATTAGAGCCAGGAAGTGTTCTGCTCAAGGTGAAGGATATGCCAGAAACTCAGCCTGACCTGTGACGGTGGTGCTGTCGAAGCCAGGACCGTTACTTATGCACCAGCCGCGACCCCTGAGACCTGATCCTTTTAAACCGGGGGAGTGCTGCCAGGAGCTGCCAGGAGTGGGCAGTAAAAAGATTGCAGCCGGCTGGATTTTTGAAACAGCAATGTTATGCTAAAATGGTTAGTAGTAACCATATACGGGGCTGTTCAAAACTAATCTGCAATCCGTAGGCGGATTCCCGGATTCAGCGGAAACGGAATGAACGGATTAGCGGATTAAAATTGGTTAATCAGATAACCCTAGGTATCTCATATAATCCTCAATCTTTTCACTTATCTTGATTTTCCTTCATATCTATCAACGTTTGCGTGCCTGTGTGGCATTGGCATGTGTTGTATAAAGTTCGCATATCCCGGATATCTCCGTTCCCACGGCCGTGGCGCCGCACTTCATACACAAGCCCAGAAAGTTCCCGCCATTGACGTTTTTTCGATTTAGCGGCTTCCGCTAATTTGATTTTGGCTTCAGCCTGGCTTTCCCCTTCCCTTCCCATCCTTCCCTTGACCGAAGGTTCAGGGGCTCGATTCCTCCCAAGTTCCGGGTAGCTTTCCACTATTGACGTTTTTCGATTTAGCGGCTTCCGCTAATTTGATTTTGTCTTCAGCCTGGCTTTCCCCTTCCCTTCCCATCCTTCCCTTGACCGAAGGTTCAGTGGCTTTATTCCTCCCAAGTTCCGGGTAGCTTTCCACTATTGACGTTTTTCACCGTTTTTCGATTTAGCGGCTTCCGCTAATTTGATTTTGTCTTCAGCCTGGCTTTCCCCCTTCCCTTCCCTTGACCGAAGGTTCAGGGGCTCGATTCCCTCCAAGTTCCGGGCAGCTTCCCGCCATTGACGTTTTTCGATTTAGCGGCTTCCGCTAATTTGATTTTGTCTTCAGCCTGGCTTTCCCCCTTCCCTTCCCATCCTTCCCTTGACCGAAGGTTCAGGGGCTCGATTCCTCCCAAGTTCCGGGTAGCTTTCGACTATTGACGGTTTTCATCGTTTTTCGATCTAGCGGCTTCCGCTAATTTGATTTTGTCTTCAGCCTGGCTTTCCCCCTTCCCTTCCCTTGACCGAAGGTTCAGGGGCTGAATTCCTCCCAAGTTCCGGGCAGCTTCCCACCATTGCGTTTTTCCATTCAGCGGCTTCCGCCAATTTGATTTTGTCTTCCGCCTGGCTTTCCCCCTTCCCTTCCCATCCTTCCCTTGACCGAAGGTTCAGGGGCTCGATTCCTCCCAATTTCTGGGCAGCTTTCCACTACTGACGTTTTTCGATTTAGCGGCTTCCGCTAATTTGATTTTGTCTTCAGCCTGGGTTCCCCCCTTCCCAGCTATTGCGTTCTTTGTGCAAGGGATTCTATCCAGGTTCCAGGCAGTTTCCCATCATTGGGAGTTTCGTTTCTGCTCATTTGATTCAGAAACTAATGTATTTTTTAATAACTAGCGGTTTCCATTTGTTTTTTTGCTGACGGTATTTTTTCTGCTGTTGAGTCCTGAACATTCTCAACCGGTTGGCTGAGGGTTGTCGGGGCCAAAGCAAGGGCAGTCCAAGGGTCCACCATGGGTTGAATGACATAAACAGTGGTCAACATGATTGTTTTGTCGTTTGCCTGGCAATGCCTGGCAGTGTTTTAATCTTCGCAGATCATCCCCCCCCATTGCCCTTGCGCCTGCAGTGCGCGGCACGGGTTACGGATTGTCTGCTCGGATTACGGATTCTAGCGCGGATTACGGAATGCCCCGATTGACTGCGGCAACGCAGATTGAGCGGATAACGGATCGTGATTAGCCCCGCGCTCATTTTGAACCACCCAGATATATACTGGTAGTAATGGTAACCATAAAGTGATACAAAGTATGGTATGGTATGTGTTATTTGCTCTTCGGTGATTTGTCAATCCGTGAAGTAAAACACCCACTACATAGGATGGTGCTTTACCAATTGGACTAGACTATTAACAGATATATCCGTTCATAACATGATTAGCACTCATATATGCCTCATGCCCAAAGGTGGTTTCTCAAGTCAGAGCCGGTTACCCCCAGTTATCATCCAGTTTCTAAACCCCTTATAGCAATAAACCAGCCACAACTTTGCGTTGCCTATGACTTGCGAAACCAACATATAGTACATACATGTAGTACACAAATTTATAATATATAGTTTATTTATTTTCTTATTTATTTACTATTTATTTATATACTTATTTCAATAAATTCATACATGCAGACAGATCGGTTGTTTAAGCATGAGTTTGTTCGCATTCATCCCCCATCAGAAACCATTATTAACCGTATGGGTTCACCAGCATAGCATCAGACATGGATAAACCACCCTGAGGTGGATCCGCAGTTCCCGCCGACCGTGGCATCACTCTACTTGTCGCCGGAAGAGGATATCCGGGCAACGCGGCACGGGCAGGGACCGTTTTGTTGCGCTGTTCATGGTAGCTTGACATCGAACTTTCGTAGGGAGGGAGCTCAGTTCCAAAAGTTCCAGTGATAAGAATTGGAAATGATGTACTCCCTTGTATCGACGCAAGGAAGCAAATGTTCATACTTTGGTTTGTTCACATTCATGAGTTGAAAGTTGAAATGCAAGTATGTGTGGCTGTGTGCAAGCATGTGTAGTAAGTAGATTGCTTTGCATTCATGAGTTGTTGTTTTCCTAACTTATCCTCACAAACAATGGAGTCGAACCATCAAACAGGGACGTGTTCTTGCCTGGGCTCTTTGAAAAGGCTTGCAGCTTGTGGAAAATATCCGAAGTAAGGGGCACCCTATTAGGGGTGCTTCTGACCCACGGTTCATTGAGTTGCATTCATCGGAACAAGGCCTGTTCGGGAAACCCCAAGTTGGGGTTGGTCAATCATTCCTAATTACCAGTATTGGATGATATGAGAGTACCCCTATTCTGAGAAACCACTAATCAGGAAAACCACGATTTTTTATCGTGAAGTATGGGTGATATAATGGTTGATAGTGCTTAATGACCAACCATTTATGAATTACTCGCAATGGCCGCCATGGCTTGTCATTCCCACGGCGGTGGTAACGTTGGTAGCTGACCAAGCGCCAGGAGCACACCTGGCAGTGTTTGAACTGCCAAACGCACAGCCCGTGCGCTGAGCAGAACCCGCGGATCCACACACGGCGGGTTGCTTACACTTTGGTAGTCACTAACCTGGTTGCGCTAAAGATGGCTATGGGTCAAGCAGTTAACCAACCACAATGGGGGATAAGTTCACCAACAAAAATATAGGGAAAACAAAGGTTAATGATAGGGGAACCTGGGGGACTGAGGGTTTTGACCCACAGCCAGATCATCATCTCTACTAGTGGGTTTTGCACTCAATCAGTTTGCCGGAGAATAATGATTTGTTGGTGGGTTCATTACTATGGAATTCCGCCACTCACCAAATAGTTTTCACCAGTGACTTCGTTGTTATGCCAGATTAATCATGGTTGAGATTGGTTCCAAAGTATTTGTCTTCCATGCTTAGTATTGAATGATAAGCTGGTTTATACTGGTTTGCTCATGGGTACATATGGTTTGAAGATGGGTGAATGGCAGTGGGTGTTTCATCAGGGCTATATAGTGGTCAAAGCATGCCTGAGAAGAAAGCTGGATAATAGTATTGGCTAACAAGCTTAAGAATTGGTAACATGCTGGTCAACTGTGGTTGGCTAATGGGTACTGATGTTCCATTGGTGCTGGCTGATCGTGGGGCTAGTGAGCTGCTTCGTTCCAGAATTGCAATGTCATGCACACCATTCAAGGGGAACGAGCTGAGGTATCCTCACGCTACAAATTCTTTGGTGACGTCATTGGGCTTGTTCACATTCACTCTGGAAGATTGCCCCACAGATTCACAACTGTGGCCACAGCTTTGGAGACCTTCTGAAACACCAGCAAGATTTTCTTGCCAAAATCTTCCGTGGATGTTACTGTAGGAGGTCATGAAGTCAATTGACACATATTCATTGGCGAAACTCTCTCATCGCTGTTGTGCTGTTGTTTTTGTTTGCGTTTTTGTTTTTGTTGTTGTTGTTGTTGTTGTTGTTGTTGTTGTTGTTGTTGTTGTTGGCTGATTTGAGTTGCTAAGGTTAAATTTGCTTTGAAATCACATGATTTTGTAGCTATTAAGTGGGATGATAGCTGGGATACAATGATGGTAGCCATGGGCCATGGGGATGTGTTTACCTCCTAAAATTGCAGCTGTTCCTGGCATGAGCTGGTTTCAGGATCTGATGTGGGGGAAGGGACGGATCCGCACAGGTTGCCACCCGTCCCGCCCTTGGCAAAGTCCCAAGAAGAAGCACGGCAACAGGAGGAGGAGACGAGCACGCCACTGGCAGCCCAACATGGCGAAAGTTGGGCCGAGGGCAGAGCCCACAGCGCACGAGCTGTTCGTAAGCACAGGTCTTGTGATTGGGTGCAAGAATCACTACTGGTTGGTGGTTTTAAACATGTTCGATCATTTTCTTTTGTCCCTGATAATTAACAAATAGTTGGTTGACCAATATTTTTATAGTAGTTGAAACCACCAACCAGACCACATATGATTCTAACCATTTTCTATCCCGCACTGTTATCTATCAATCAAATGTAGTCTATTCACTATTCCATGATCATTGCTACAGGAAGGGCCACATTTGTTCACCGTTATTGTAGTAGAAGCCAGTATATTCCTTGTGTAGAAATCCCTTCTGCTAGCGTGGTCCAGACGTACCAAGTGATTCATAGCCGGTGACCAGCAACAGCTGGGGGAACGGCTAGATCTCCCATGTGAGATCACTCCGGACCACCGCATTCCATATGAGTCAACCCCTACATAAATAAATGAAATATGTTCGTTTTGACAATCATCTATTTGACCACTAATTGAAGCATACTAGCATACTGACTATGAACCATTTTAAATCATAAAGCATGATCGATCAGCCTCACTGATCCTTCCCATGGTCATGGTCAGGATGAAACACGGATGGTCTACCAGCGCTCAGCCACGGGCCACCAGGACTATCGGAAGATTGCCCAGTGCCGGGGATGTGGGCAAGCTGCGCACTATGTGGTCCAGGCAGCGAGGAATGGTGTGTGCAGGGGACCTGTTCCCACTAAACTAATGTGTGTAGTCTAGCTGTTGGTTGGGAGGGAGCGAGGCCAGGAGCCAGGGGTACCCATGTAGCCTTTTGAAGGGGAAGCTAAGGAGCTACTAGGAGTGCCCTGACCAGATGGTAGGTAGTGTTCACCCGGATTAACAATTTCCATAAGTTTACTAATTGGGCGGGTACCAGTTGAACGGAAAAAAACAAAGCCATTGGGGGATGCAGGGGTTCATTCATCCAGGGTTGGTTGTAAACAAGTTGAGAGATAGAGGCAAGGATATGAGCAGAAATCGCTGGGTCTTGTGGGAGTTGACCCGCATTGGCCAGCGAGGCTGAGCATGGCTGTTTAGCTACATTTGATTTACAGGCGGCGGTTACATACTACATACGATCCAGATCAGGGCTTGATGGAAAGATCAACAAATTTGCCATGTTTCCACAGCAAATAGATATAGATAAGTCAATAAATAAATAAATGAATAAAACAAAGTAAATAGATATAGTTTAAATTGATTAAAAAAACATAGTTACTAAGACATCTTAGTGTCATATGTGTCATTTTTGTCTTCATGATAATACGCTCTAGTAATTTGATTGTCAATAGGTAAACCAGCAATCAATGGTATCAAATTTGTTATTGACAATCAAATTACAAGAGCTTGTGGTCAAATGAGCCTAATCCATTTTAATTAAATGGTAGTGAGCCTACTCCTACAACGTTCAATGGTGGAGTTTCCAGTAGTAGGTTTCGATTCCAGTCGCTAGCCTGGCAGAGGTGCTGGGCATTCTGTTCAACGGTAAGCTGGAGCTGGCCCAGCTTCGCCGTCATTTTGTCAGATCAGAACGGAGAAGCTGATGGTGTATATATACAATTTGTTTTTACATATGTGTGTAAATATTGTTTTTTTTACTTTGTTATGTTGTTTTGTTTTTTTTAATGTATGTGTTTGAAAACATTTAAATATACATAAATACATCTATGTTGAAGTACAGTATGTACGACTTCTACATACATACATACATACATACATACATACATACATACATACATACATACATACATACATACATACATACATACATACATACATACA
>VSDK01015859.1:527699-575877 GCA_009767595.1 Symbiodinium kawagutii
GCCCTATGCGCGCCAGCTGCTCGGCAGTGTCTCCCGGGGCTGGGAGAGCGACTGGGAGGGCGTGGAGCCATCCGGAGCCACCAAATGGCAGGGATGATACGCCACGGGGATGGTTTCCTGGGTGGATTATAGCTACTACCTGGGTGGTTAATGATGGTTAGTAATGGTTAATACTGGTTAGTAATGGTTAGTAACAGGGGATAACGGTGGATTACAGCTACTACCTTAGCTTTTGTTCGGCTTTTTGGGAGATGATTGATTTAAAAACACATGGCCACTAAGGGTTGATTGATGGTCAATAATTGTTTATATGATACTTGGGGATCGTTTCTACTTGGATGTGCACCCCCACTTAGTAAGTGGTCCCTGGTTCCCATGGTTTTAGGGCTTATAAGCTACTTTATGTAAGGCTGAAAGCCATGGTTGCAACCCCAGCTGCATTTATAATGGCCACTAAGGGTTGATTGATGGCCAATAACGTTTATGATTAATTGTTCTCACATGCAAGCAAAACAAAACACACAGTTATAATCATTTGCGAGCAAGTCTACATGGATTTTGCCAACATATTTATTCTATAAGATGTTCACGCAAGTTGGTTGCAGTCATGTTGAATGATATTTTATTTTAGTCGTGTTGATGAATGGCTCATGATGGCGAATATCCTCTTGATTTTGATGGCTTCACTGTGACCATCATTTTTTGGATTATATCATCAAACATCGGCCACATGAATGCTAGCGAAATCTAGCATCACTGCTGTTCAGGTGGATGTAAAAAGAGCAAACATTCCATTGAGTTTTTTGCTCTATCTACCCAGTTTTTTGGGTTTGAGTTCGATTGTCAATTTGTTGTGTGTGCTGGCTGTGTGATGTTCATGATGCCGAGCAACAAATCCAACATCACCATTTATTTGAAGTGCACAATCCATACTCTATATTTGATTCTGAAGCAATGCTCAAGTGTGCTACCTGGCCTCCCCAAAAATTTGCCTGACCATTCCCCAACGCTGGTAGCTCAGTTGATTGGTGCCTCAGATTGACAACCCATGCGGACCCTTGTGGGGCCCGGCGAATCCCTGAAATCGTGAAAGGCAATTTGCTGAGATCCATAGCATTCATCAATTGCATTGTCACTGAATTTCTGGCTACATCGCCTCGTGGTTTGCTGAGTTGTATGCTGGTTCCATTTGAGAGATGTAGGCAATGTATACGCTGCCACAAGCACTCTCAGTTATCGAATCGCCTCACTGGCAGAAGTAGCACCTTGTAATCGGCATCTCTCTTAGTTGATTGAGTAGATATGGGTCCAAAATCGGAGTTTCGGGCATTGAATTCCCAAAGATCTTCGTTGTGCCGCTGCTTTGCTCAGGATTTTCTGAAGAGGGATTTACTGCGGCCGTGGCCTCTCGATGAAACGTCCCGTTGTGAGTGGACTCAGGCTTAGGATAAGCAAGTCATGCTCGTAATTTTGGCCACCACTGGTGGTGTCATTCCCTGTATAGCTGAAAAATGTTGAAACTTACATAGCATGAAAGACAAGCAGGCTGCGAACTCACCAAGATGGCAATCACACTGGTTGCCAGAGACCGGTGCTGCTTTGTGGATTCTTGCTTGATCAAAGTCACAAAACTAAGCGCACTCAAGCTGGGATCATAAACTCATCGTGCTCTCCAGTCATAGGCTGCTATGAAGACCCGCCAGTTTGGGACCCTGATCCAGGCACCCCATGATCCAGGCCATGAAGCTTTTGGTGCCAAAAGTCTTGTCACAGATGTTTTCCACTAATCTTTTCCATGCAAGATCAGTGGTATCTCTCAGTAGTGATGGGATCACTTGATCACTGCAACAATCAAGGGGCGGCATTGCCGCTGAGCGGTACAAAGTGGTGCCCACACAAGTATAACTTTATGGTTAATGAGTCCACCTCACCATATTATCTTCCACAACTGGCATTTACCCTGCGCTATACTTTTCCAGCGGGTTACATTGATGGTAACTGGAAGGCTAGGGCTGGATATGGTGGTTTCTCAAAATAGGGAGACCCCCAAACCATCTTTTATACAACTATTGGTAGTAATAAATAACCAGAAGCAAGAAACCCTAATAGACTTCAACCAGATGAGTATCTATGTACACACCCATAGACTTCAACAAGATGAGTATCTATCTGTTCCCACTAGGCCACTACCGTTTGCTCCCGAAGGATATCGCTTGACTTCGCCCACCGGTCCCAAGGCTCAGATGATTGCCTTCAACGATCGCACCGTGCACCTGACACATCGGACGCTGGCGGAGTTCCTCACAGGATCTGTGATCAACAACCCGTGGTTGGTCACCAAGAGTCCATGGGTTGATCTCCCGTGACCCAGCGGGTAAATGTCAACAAAAATGGATAAACAGCTGATAAACATCGAAAAACAATGGTGGGTTTGTCCCTTCAGGTGGTGTTTGACTGGGGGTCGGATTCGTGGTTTGGCGGAACTTGCTGAAGCCTCCGCAGCCAGCAGCCCGGCCTGCACGGAGAAGATCAGTGAAGTTATGATTTACTATGGGGAGATGTCAAGAATGGTGAGTGATGGCTGAGAATGGCGTAGGATTGTTGGTTCTAGGTTGAGGAGAATGGTTGGTGGAGACTAGTTGGTTCAGGATGGTTAGTTGATAATAGTCCGTCAAGCAAAATTGGTTCAGAATGCTCGGGGAAAGTGGTTGGTTTAGCATTGGCCTTTTGGCAATTCAACAATCATTTCATGGTTAGCTGCTCTGGTGTTATAATGCTCAACGCCGATTGCATGCAGTTGCTGAGCAATCTCTACAGCTGGGATTCAGGAGAACCAATGGATGGTGGGACTTCTGGCTTCTCACGACAATCTCCGGTATGCATCTATCATGGGATGGGCCATGCCCTATCAAAAACTTTTGCAATGCCAGGAGTACAGGCTTTCAGCCACAGTCATATTGTTGCTTACTTTTTTCAAACTTGTGAGTGTTTTCTGTTGTCAAAGCTTGGTGTTGGCTGAACATGGTAAGCATCATTTATTGGGGCTATTGCACATGGTAATCTTCAAGTCATTTATGCACTTGATCAATTTTGATCACATAAAATAACCAGTGATTAACTACTCGCCACATCCTCAACATTTGCTAAAGTGCAATATCAACGATCATCAGCTACGAAGCAGTACCAAGCAACCATGATGAACCATGTTTCAGCGTAAGTAACTGTTAGATCAACCATCAATTTGCCATTAGTTGATCATTATTAGCCCTCATTTACCATGGTTCATTAACCATCACTAATCATGAGTTTGCCATCAATGAAGGATAACACAAAATAATGTTAATTAACCAGTATTAACCTATCAGTAGCCATCACCAATCAAGTGAACCATATGACAGAAACATTGTTAGCCAGTATCACCCTAGCAATGCTGAATCATAGATTGCATATTTGTAGCCTACATCACCTACATCCCAACCCTTTCAGCAAAGAACCTGTAGCAGACAGGAGCAAAAAATTGTTGAATCATGCTCAGGAAAACAAGCAAAACACATGCGCCCAAGTGTCCTGACAGGACGCACCCGACCCATCAAAGTGCTGCTCTTTTCGCGCCGGCCCAAAACGCCGGTGATCTTCAAGGTGGGGAAGCGATGCGGCTGCGGAACAACACATGGCACGTCAAGAAGAGGTGAATGGATGGTTCATGATGGTCAGTGATGGTTAATGATGGTTCACAATGGCTGACCAATGGTTGATGATGATTAATGATGGTTGGTTAATGATGGTTCATGATGGTTGGTGATGGTTAATGATGGTTCACAATGGCTGACCAATGGTTAATGATGATTAATGATGGTTGGTCAAAGGGGATGAGACCCAGCAATCATAGGAAATGTATGAAAATCCGATGTTTACTGATGGTCACCTATGGCTCATTAGTGGGCTGGTCAATTGATGGTTCACGATGCCTAAAAGTCGGGCTCATTGTAGTTTATGATATTCTGCAATGGTTGCAACTGGGTTGATCATGGCTAGTGGATCCAGTTAAGCAATGATTAATGGCGCATCAGTGGCTATTTTAGCTATCCTATGGTTCATGATGAATCAATTGTGTTTAACGATCAGGTCATGATTTGTCACAAGCCAATTCTCATGTTCTCATGAACTACCAGCCGCTCTGGAGCACACGAAGTGGGGTTGACCCATGGCAATGTCTCCGGCTCCATGATTTGCCAACAGATATTCGGAAACGATCACCCTGATGCTCCCGGATGACATTTTTCACCAACATTTACCTGCCAAATGACACAATTTTGTACGCAATTGCCCTTTGGTAAACTCACCTGGAAGTTCAAAATCACAGGTTGGTAAATGGTGGTTTTTCAACTTCTAGATTAGCTTGCCAGAGGATATGCCATACATGGAGCATTTGGGTCATGATGATTGGCCCATCTTGTGCCCGCGAAGCAGCCAAGCAGCTCTGTTGAATAGCTGGAGCAGTGGGCAAGATAGGGATGAGATGATACTTCTGTGTACCTGGTGGCATGTGATGGCATAAGGAAGGTTACTATGAAGCAATATAAGAAGCTACGATTCGGTTACCCCTGACTCATTCCGTGATTCCGTGAATCGTGAGCACAACTTTTCAGCCTTGAGAATATTCGCACTTTGGGTGTCATTGGGTGGGGTAGGATGGGGTGTTACGTTTATGTACATGCGCAAAGGATGTTGATGCTACGTTGGGGATGGGGTGGGGTGGGATATTACAGCTCATGCAGTTGTCTAGTCTATGGCTGGCTTTGCTACACCCCAAGCATCGACGTGTTATCTACGTTTGAGATGTTTGTCAAAAAGTAATGTGTGTATCAGATGATTGTTATGTCGAAATTGTCCAAAATTTGTCAACAAAAAGTCAGTGCTACGAGGGCCTCCTTTCACAACTTACATCTCTTTGCCATGTAATTAACATACATGACATATCCGAAAATCAATGTGCAGAACATGTTGTAAAAACCAAGTGAAAATCACCAAGATCCACATGATCACCTGCAGCAAACAGCTGCGGCAAAGACGTCCATTGAAAAAAATGTTGAGAATACGACGTAGGTTTCTACGCGCGCATAGCGTGACTAAAAGGCATCAAGATGCATAGAGCAAAGGCAACGGTACCCAGAAGCAGTCCAGAGGTTTTGACAAGATTCACATTTGGGTGTTTCTCAAAATAGTGGTACCTCCAAATCATCCAGTTTATGAGCCATTTTTAGTATATAATTTACTTGATGAACAATCATTTTTTTTGGGGGGCCCAATCCGCTATGGCTTGAGAAACGCCCATCGATTGAAATCTGGTGATGTATTTCCTCTTGCTTCAGGCGCTTTCGGGTGATGGAGATCTGTGGCCCCACATGGACTTCGGCTTCATCCCCGAGGCGCCACCACCGTTGGCCGCGCATGGAGACTTCCAGCAGGGAGGGCACCCTGGGCGCAACCGGTTACCATTGGGCTGATAACCAGCTACCAGCTCGTTGTAACTGGGCTGGCTATGGCTAGCTTACCTATTGCAGTTTGGTAATTGGAAGGGTAGGGTCAGCGAGGCCAAAGAACTTCCAAACAGTTTGGCATCCTCCAATTCTCTATAGATCTTGATGCATCATGATAGATACTGCCTTCAATATTTGCTGTTGGCTGTCGCTTACCAGGCTTCAAGAACCCCCCAGCTTTCCAGATTTCGGACGGTGAGCTGCTGTTTTGATCTTTTCCAAGATCTGAGCTGTGCAGATTTCCGCACTTCAGAAATCTTCAACATTTTGCAAAAAGAAACAATATGTATCCTGTGTCCGTGTCCGTGTCTTTCTTCATACTACATGTAAATCTAAAGTAGCATATACATAGGCATTTTGAGTAATATGCATTTGCATTTACACAATATGCACATGTATACATTCCCAGTTGCGTACGTACAAATTATGTTTCCTTTAATGTTCCAATGCTTCCGCTGAACAGTGGAGGAAGTTGACAACGGACGTAATCCCTTGCAACTTGGCCATGCGGTATAGCGGAGTGTCCTTGAGTGCTCCTTTAGTGGAGAGGATATTTGGATCTAGCGGATCTATCAAGAAAGTCACGTGGCGGTTCCTCCCTTCTTTTCCTCGACCTTTCAGCTCTCTAGCATCATTCATTTAGGGTCATGGATTGCAAACATCGAATGTTATCAACATGTGAACCAAAAATTCAATCTGTAACGATCATTGTTGATCACCAAGATTTAAAAACAAGCTGTTAGTGGGAGATCTTAATCTTGATGAACCACCCCAAATCACCATACATAGCTTGTCATTCACTTTCAAAAACATTCAAGGGTTCATGAGTGTGGGTCCCTTAAAATGATTTGATCAACCTTGGGCATCCTTGGTGGCCCGTCTTCCGCCGCGAACAACCAAGGCTTGATGCCTACAACATCGAAACAGTGCCCCAGGTCATGGTTCAATATGGCCCGGACCTGTCCACGAAACGGGTCTATGCCAGCACTGATATCACCTACTCCGCCCTCAAGGACCGCGGCGACGATCACCGGCCCCGGCCAGTGAAGCTTTATGAAATGAATTGTAATCTCACATGTTGGTTTCCCACAATAGGGGTTACCCAAAAATGGTTGGTTTACTACTATAAATGGTTAATAATGGATGATTTGGGGGGGTCCCCTATTTTGAGAAACACCCACATGCACCAAGCATGACACTTTTGGTTTTGCTATGATGCACGAAGCATGCAAGCGTGAGGTCGGCCGATCGTCACTATGACCAACAGCTAAGATGCTGCTACAGAAAGCTAAGACTATATATAACAACAGCAACAACAACCACAACAACAGCGGCAAGAACAACAACAAGAACAACAACAGCAGCAGCAACGACAACAACACGTCCGATGGAATCTACTCACTAAGCTTCATTATGTCAACATACTTGTATGATTCAAATATGTCTCAAAAAGTTCGTCATGCCAGGGGAAGTCGTATGTCACCACTCATAGTGGGAAACGGCGTAGCTTCCCTTGTCACTTGACGCCCCGCAGTTGCAACCTTGCCACTGTTCCAAACCAATTGGGTGATGAGCAGCAACTCGAGAAGTAGTGAAATCAGCTGGCAATAGCAGATCCACCATGTTTAGATGAGCCATGTTCATCCCTTGTCATGGTGTTATGAGACTTGTTTTATAAAATTTAAGTTGGTGATCTTCCAACATGAGTCTACCAGAGAGTATCTGCCGATAGCATGCAACCAGGGTAAGGCAAGGGGCCTGCATGTATGCTGCATGCAGGTCCTACTTGATTGATGTTTGGAATGAAGCATTGATGAACCATGGTTACCAACCATCATGAACCATTAGTCAACTATGTTTCTATCCGTGGATCCTTGATTCAACATCCATTAAGCATGAACTACCCAGCAATTAGCCATTACAGAACCAAAAGTCAACCATCAAATAAGCATTAATTAAGCAATAATCAGCACAATGATCCACATATAGTCATTTTTTCCATTTATCAACCATTCATTCGGCATCATTTACCGCTTTGCAACCAGGTTTCATAGGCAGGGCCAACCGGGGGTTCTGCAGGACTGGCTGCTGGAACTTCGTGCCGAGTTCTGGCTGGGGAGACCTCTATGGCAGGAGCGATGTCGGGTTTGACACTCCCAAGGCACACATAGCGATTGATGTTAGTGCCTTGATGGTTGTTACTACTTGTTACTACTGTTGCTGGTTCATCAAACTTTGGGTTATTGTCATGACTGACTGATGTGTCAAACACTGTCGAACTGTCAAACTGTGTTGGTCGATGTTGTCAGTCATTGTTACTACTTGTTGACGATTTCTGATCTGGCTATATTCTACGAGTTTTTGTTGTATGTGTTTGTTGTTTGTTCTTCTTGCCATGTTATGTTGTTGTTTTAGTGGTGTTTTTCCTTGTCCTTGTCCTTGTTGTTGTTGTTGCTGCTGCTGTTGTTGTTGCTGTTGGTGGTGGTGGTGGTGCTGCTGCTGCTGCTGCTGGTGTTCTTAGTGGTTTGAACTTCGTGTGTGTTCAATGCTCGGTGAGGAGACCGAGCTGCCTGAACCGGAAGCAGAACTGGACGATCCGCCAGAGAGCCACTACGAAATCTTGGCTCCAGGCCATGCTGAAGCTGATGTGGAGGTGATGGTGGTGGGTAAATGGCGAGCTGGGTCGAGCAGTTAACCAACCAATTCTATGGGGGATCATGACCAGCAATAGGGAAAACAAAGGTTAATGATAGGGGAACCAGGGGTACAGGGTTTTGACCCACAGCCATATTTGAGGCTGACCTGTTCAATCATGGCTATTCTTAGCATTTCTGCCTTCAGTTCTCTCTGTGTACATGACAAGATTCATGAATATTGTTTTGACACAATCTTCAAGGTATCAATATATTTGTTCGCGCAAGTGCATGTTTCAGAAACATGAGTCGCGTCTAGCAGATGATGATACGAGATAATGCAGTAGAGATTTGTCATTGAACCCACCGATGCATTCTGAAGCCCGCTCCAGAGCGGGTGCCCAGTGTTGTTGCGCAAGTCTTGCATGAAGATCGTCCATCTTACATGATGGTTAATGAATCATGCTGCATGATCAATAATGTTTGACGAGTTCCAATGATACTCAATATACTCAATGATGATGATCAATGATGAGTTCTAATGTTGACATATAATGATTACTGATGATAAAAAATGATGAATGATGACTAAAGATGATTGCTGGCCCTTAGCTCAGCTGAACTCCTTGAGATGACAATGGAGAAAAAATGATGATTACTGATGACTACTGATGATTCATCAATGATGGTCAGTTAAGAAAGATTAATCAATGATGGTCAGTTAAGAAATATTACACAATGTAAATACTATATATATATTTTTTTTTTTTTTGATGATTTCCAATGATGATCAATGATCCTTTTGGCACCGCAGCCAAACCCGAAGACTCACGGCCACCACTGGGCTGCCGCATCAGGCACTGCAGGATGCCCCAAGGAGCTGGAGATCAAATCCGTGCCATGGCGAGCCGCGGTTGCGCCAAGCATCACCAAGGGGGGTGAGTAACGACCCTTCAACGGTGGGTCGTACTGGCTGAAGGAGCTACCATCTCGGTGCTGAGGAACGACGATTTCGTGGTTAGTACGACCATTTCGGCGGGTTAGAATCGTTGATGCTTCATGATTTATTAATGGCTGAAGTGACCATGGTCACCAGCATTAGCTGAGTGGTATCATCCAAGGAGAATACATCATGGATAGGGCATGATACGGGGGGATCTCATCGTAGCCACCCCATGAATACCATTTTTTGTTTTGCTTGGACATGGCCGGTCACTACCACCTACTGTCAACCAGCTGTTGTATAACCACCGAGAGCAACTCTAAACCATGGTTCAGCCATATTGTTCAAGATAAGCCGGCATAAGCCAAACCAGGGCCAAACCACAATCAGTGAACCAGTACCAAACCAGAGTTGACTGGGGTTTACCAGTGTGGAGCCAGAATTTCTCTTTATATGTACACAATCATCCTGGAGTAGATGGAACATCCTGAATTCCATAGAAGAAGACTAGACCGCCGAACCTAGATAGAATATGGACTTGTACAAAAATCCAGGACCTTCATCTTTAATTCTGCCACACATGTTTGGTGTTTAGCCAAGAACATGTTTTAGGTGCTGCAACCGTATGGTAATTTGACCGAATCCTGGTCCCTATTCCTCATTTTGGAGGGTAAGACCATAGACCCAAATATGTTGTTTACGGGTTTGTATTTATGTTTAATAAAGGGTGGCAAAATATATTAGGTGTTCTCAAAGAATAAAGAAACCCTGCAAAATACATCCTATTTATTTCAGGATGATCATACATAGAGGATTTATAGAAGTACACAAGCAGAATTAAAGGTATTTACTGGAGTTAGAGCCAGCACTGGCACCAACAATTATTAGCCAGCATGAAACCAGTAATAATATTGATTGGCAGCGACCATCCAACCATCATGAGCAAAAACTAATGAGTGAAACTCCATTGCCAACACATGCAAACCATTGCCCATAACAACAAACAACAATAGACCCTTTGAACCAATAGGCTGAGGCAGACTTGTCTGAAGGCGATGGAGAGAGAGAGTAGATATCACACGATAATAACGGAATCTGATGTTTACCCAGCCATTTGCCATCATTAACCAGCGGCATCCACCATTCACAATGACCATTTCTTGATATCCCTTGTTAATCATTGTTAACCATCAGGAAAAAGCTGGATGTTTCCTCATTGTCTTTGATCAAATTAGATTGTACGTGGTTGTTTCTCAAAATACGGCGCCCACGACATACGGTCGATTTATCACCATGAACGCTTAATGTAAGATGATTTAGGGGTACCACCTCTTTGAGAGCCACCATATAGCCATTATGAACGCTTGTCATCAATTCTTGGTATTGTTTACTGTTCTCAGTTCGCACCAGTAACAACTTTTGATTCAGTATTAAATCATCAACCCTTCCACCCTCGTGCTTCTAAACAATAATGAACATCGATTGACCAAAACATAAACAGTCCTCCTCTCAGTGCAAACCATGATTAACACCTTTTACATTTATATACTCACCATTCCTTCAGGATCATTAGCCATCCTTACCGCCACTGACCATCATCTAATCATCATCCAACCATCATCCAACCATCATCCGCCATTCTTAACCACCTCTGTTCCATCATCAACCACCCATCAACAGCTGCTGTGCGTTTCACGGTGAGGTCTCTGAGTGTCAGTCCGCTCTCAAAGAGCTGGGCATGGACGTAGATCCTCGCTGGGTCACTTGGACCTTGGAGAGTTGGCTGACCCCATGGCTTCGTGGGAAGTCACCAGGCTACGGGTCACTATTAATCAACCAACTTGTAGGGAATAGTCACCAACAATAATAGGGAAAACAGTGGTTAATGATGAGGAACCAGAGGTACAGGGTCTTGACCCACAGCCACCAGTCACTGTCACGAGTAAAGAGCGAGTAGGAAACAAACTGTATGGTAGCTGGTTGGTGGTTTGATTGACATGTTTTATTTTCCCTAAAAATCATTAGCAAATGGTTGGTTGACTAATATTTTTCATAGGGGTTGAACCACCAAGCAGGTAGTCACATGTAGTAACCAACTAGTAGGAACCAACTAACATGTAGAAACCCACTACTATAATAGTAACCAATTGACTTGGGGCTTGTGGTGATGACAGAAAACCCCTTTCACTGGTGTGTTTGATGGTTCAATGCAGACCCCGTAATGCCGTTTCCAAGGCAGTTTATTTGCAATAGCTGATTGGGAAGGGACCCCACATTGTTCATGAGTGGTTCAAAGAGCATTGTAGTTGATCAGCCCAGCCCAACAATGAGCTAGTAAAACTAGGGGTGGCGAACCAATGGTTACAGATGGTTAGTGGTTCTTGGGAGCGGTTATACATGACCAACCATGCGTGATTTCACGAGTAGCAACCATTTCAGCTGTTAGAAGCAGTATGAACACCGATATTCCTAGCCGTATGCTGCCACTATTTTCACAACAATGAATCACTATGAACTACTCACTATGAACCGCCATGAACCGCTATTGATGAATCACTATGAATTATTGTGAATCGTTATTTACATTCAACCATTATCTATCTTTGTGAATCACTGTGAACTGCCAGCAGAACCATTATCAGTCCGCAATCTAGTAGATTCAAACCACTTAATGCATCACAAAGCCATATATCACCTGGCTTTCAGGTGCACACTGTAGTCTATGAGTCATATCGGGACCCCCAAGTTAGTGATGGTTTGTTACTACAAATGGTTTGCAAACTTGATGACAAGTGGGGCTACTCCTATGACTTGGGAAACCACCATATAGTGGTTTCTTACAAGCTTTGTTTATCCCCAAATCATCCAATCTCACTAGGCGCACACTGTAATCTATGAATCATATCACTAGGGCTAACCATCATATAATGGTCGCTTCATGGTTGGTCAATCGCCCTAAAAAAAATGATTGATGGTCAACTACGGCGATGTTTCCTCATGAGGCCACCACTGCTGCGGCCTACCACAGTCTCAGTGGGTGCCAGGTCTCCAACTACCCGGAGCTCCCCAGCAAGTGCTCCGTTCGCGAATCTCCCAGCGCAGAGCATCCGGAGCGGTTTCCGTTCACGCCTGAGCACGGTCCACAGCATAGTGACTTGTTCATGAGGATGGTCAAGAATGATTATGTACACTATGATGGTTAACGGTTATATGTTATGGTATGGCACATAATGATTTGTTTTTCAATGATGATAGTCAACCCAGATCATGTACAAATCACTGGTTAATGATTAACGGTACATGCTGATGGTCAATGATAATGGTTAATACTGTAATGAGAACTCCATGCTGATCGTGGTCAATATGTCATCATTATGTCTAAGCATGGCACTATGATGGTGGTCAATGGTTGTGTAATCATTTTGAAGATCGAAGATTGGTTCATGATGATCCATAGGGATTGGTGTTGGTTAGTCAAGATCAACAATCGTGAACATGGCTCCACGTTTAGTTATGGCTATTGCAAGGGTGTATGACCAATTGATGTGTTTTTTTCGGCACACCTGTGGCTGGAGGCATGTACCAGAAACAACCGGCAACCTTCATTTTCTTGAAAAACAACCGTGATTGATTTAGGCAACTTTTGAAACGGATGATCAATTGGGTATGTGGTATGTGCCAAAATGGCGGCACCCCCATAAATGAATGGTTTCATAGTATTTTTTTATGGGGCCCATTGGTTACACTACTTTGGCACATGCCCACTTGAAGACACTCAATTTGTTTGAACTGCCGCTTATGTTGTGATGGCTCCTACGGCCTCTGACGCACTGGGCGGCGCCCTCCTGTCCCCAGAGGATTTGGTGAGTGATGTATGTCCCAGATTTGCGATTTAAGATACTAGCAATCACTGCGCATCACACATGCATGCCCTCCAATATCCACATACATGATCTCTTTGCCTCACATCCAGAGAGATTTGTTTTGAACATGTGTATTTACAGTATCCATCATGCAAACATAGAGAAAGATGTATGGCCAGGTCGGAAAGTACGCAAAGTTCAGGCATATTGACATATTGTGTGTGCACACAAGGCCTAATTGCCCGCTTGGATTGAGCCAAGAATCTTCGGCATGCAATCATGGCCCGTGTTTTTTTAACATATGCAATCTGTACTTAAGGGATATGAAAGCCTTGGGCAACTCACACCTGCTACAACAGCAAAGGATTAGTTTCTCGGACGCGTTGGATTGGTCCGAAGAGCGCGTTATCAATGCACGTTGGTCATCAAATTGGTTGTGAGGGAGTATCAATTACAACAACTGCAATGACTCGTTTCGGAGAAGAAGTGATCTCGAGCAATGTCTGCGTGGCATTGTCTACAGCTGAACTCTTCACATTTGTTTGTCCATGATGTAACTAACACCCATAGCGACGATAGCGATGCTCATTGATTGATGATCATTTAGGGATTTAGTTGGTTGTGATCCCTTTTAGTTGATCATTTTTTGGGTGTCTTAAAGATGTTTCATTTTTCCCATGTGATTGGTTGGTTGACTTGCACATGTGGTGGCGTGGCACCAGGGCTGGTGTCCGTGCAGCCAGGAGCGGATGCATTTCAACTCCTTCGTTGGTGGTGCCGGGCGGCAGGATCTCTCACCTGTGTGTGACGCGGCGAGAACCCCAGTGGTAGAGCTGTAAGGGGATGGATTTTGAGACCCGAGGCAGCTGATCTGATGGACTCTCAAGGATGAATACTCGCAGCAATCCGGACTCGAAAGGGACCACCAGGATCCACCAGGATAGATGGGCACTGAGTTTTTCAGCCGCTACTTTTGCATGACCCCATGGAGAATCAAAGCTGCAGAAACACATCTTCCAAGGCAGCCCATCAGAAGGGATGACCTTTCGAAATCCCGGGAGGACTTGAGAAATTGCCTGGGAATCAACCCCATGACTCTGGTTGCAGCCCCTAGCCACATGGATCAAGCCACCAACCATCCAACAGTTGGACTAGGGCCTTGGTTCATGGGAACCGGCCTCGGCTATCGGGTGACCCACAGCACCCTGAATCGCAGCTGAAATTTGGACTTCTCCTATACTTCAGGTGGTAATACCGAAAAAAATGTGAGGAAGAAGTTGGAACAAGTGCGAAGTCAGAGACTTTGACCAGTCAGTTGAGTGATGTTCACTGGAACCCGCACCTCTGGGGGTTCCAAATCGCAGGTAAGAAGCGAAGTTCGAGCACCAGCGACAGCCGGGCTGCTGCCATGTCTACGTTGAGCAATGCCATGGGTGCGACGGAGATCCGCGAGGTTGACATCTCGTCCCTGCCGGAGCAGCTCGGCTGGGGTGGGGGATCTAGGAGCCGGCGGTGGGAGCCAGGGCTATCCCTATGGCCCTTCTAATGGGGGAGCCAAGCAGCCGCAACCAAATCGAGTTGGTGTTGTTTTAAACATGTTTGATTTTCTCAAATATCTCGGAACAGATAGAAATGATTGATTAATATTGGGTGAGGGGTTGAAACCACATCTATCAATGATTTGCCAATGATCATTTGCGTTTCTTTTTCCCCAGGGGGCCATGGTGGTGAAAGCCACGGACAAAAGGTGAAGGAATGAGCAAAAGAGCTATGTGGGTGAATATGCAGATTCATGTGCATGACACACACACACATGTACATATATATATATATATATTTTTACATATGAATACATATGAATACATATGAATACACATTCACTGTATAAATATATATAAATATTTATTTACATTTATGTAGATATATGATATGCATACATCTGTTTACCATCAAAAACCATCACTTATTAACCATGATCATCGCTCCTCAATTCTTAACAATTTCCGCACATCAAGACCAAACTTCATGACCCAAGATCGAACCATGGCTTCTAGACAAGTCTCACCACTATCAATGGTTAGATCATGGGTCATGGTTACATCATGAACCACTGATGATGATGGTGATGGTGATGATGATGATGATGATGATGATGATGATGATGATGATGATGATGATGATGATGATGATGATGATGCTTAGATGACCATCATGATCCCTGATCAGCCATCATTGGCCATCATGAACAATGATCAATTCTCAACCGTTCCCCATCAATGATCAGCTTCTCGATTTCGAGCGGGTGCTCGGTGTCGCTGTGTGGGCAGGGACAACTCGCTCCAATTCCACTGACGCGTCACTTCCAACCGCGAAGTCTGACGGCAAGTATCGCTCAAAATGTCCACAAAAGATCATAAAAGCACGTTTCTTCTTGGACAACTACCGTGCCCTTTTTTTGACCACTAACCATCCATTCTAAACCAGCATAAATCACGTAACAAGATGTGATCATCGTGCTGATCGCTAGTTCAAAGTTATGCCATGATGCCCGTTCAACAGTCGCTCATCATAAACAATCGCCATTGATTATCCATGATCAACCATTTGGTTGATTAAACCATGAACCAGTTGTCAGTATTTGTTAGCTAGTTTGTCATCATTAATATCGTTCATTTATCATTATCAAACGTTCATCAATCATAATTACCCATCATGAACTCATTTTGTTTTACCTCCAGTAAGTCCCTCCTCAATCCCATCGTTTCACCATCGTCGTTGCGCCGCAGGCAGCTGCAGAGCAGCCTGCAGAACGTCCTGCAGTCGTTAGATCTGAGTTCTGTGGAGCTGGACTTGGAAGATCTCATGGGCAGCTTGGGACGGCCATGGAGCCACGGAGCTTTCCGGAGAGCCGATGGGATAAGATGGGATGGATGGGTTGAATGGGATCGGTCGGATGGGATAGGATGGGTGAGTTGAATGATAGGAAAGGATGGGATGGGATGGGATGATGGAGGGTACCTTAACTGAAATATTCCAGGTATGCCCTCAGTTGCTGGAACAATTGTTTTGGAATAATGATTTGCTAGGGCATTTGGGATGAGATGAGATGGGATAGATAGGTTGGTTGACGGATAGATGATAGACGATAGATGTTTGGATTGATGCATTGGATACAGATTGGTGGATGGGCTACATACCGTCCATGACATTTATGGTACGTGGATCATAGGTTGAAAGATTGATGGATCCGATGGGATAGAGAAATGACCATAAGAAAGGTGAATGAATAAGATGATATGCGACACATGTTCATTGTAGGTGTATATTTTTAGATCAATACAGGTCCAGATCTATTCAGACGTGCGTGTATTTGAACAGCTGTGTGCCCTGACGGATGGCCAGATCCGTACCTTGACCCATGGTCCACAACTTCATGAGTCCATAGCTTTCTGGACCCTGGATGGTGCCTGGTTGTGTGGATTGCCACTGTTTGTATTAAGCTGCAGGTATTAAGCATCCGGGCAAATTCTGGTTGCTTATGATAATGTAATCATTTTAGGATTTCCATGGATTTCCTCATTGAACCTAATATAAGTGTTGGGGTACTTGTGAAAACTGCAGGATGAATCCTCCCAGTTGTGGTTCACTCTGCTGCGGGTCAGAGATCGAACGGCCTGTCGCGCCCCAGTGGCCCATATTGTCCCCTGTTTGCTCAGGTAGGGTATGGCTTAGATTCACAGCAGGATGTGTTGCCTCCTACTTGTTGGACTGTTTGATGAATATCCTGCTGGGAACTAATTAACAATATAGGCCATTATAGAACACTCCAGGAGGGGGTTGGGAGATGTGGTGGTGTAGCCAATTGGGAGGATCCAGATGATCTGGATGATCCGGCTGTTGGTTTGCACTCAGGTAACTTGTTGAAAATTGGGTCATAGGCTTGGCAACAAGCCACATTTGGCTTGGTTATCAGCAGTACAAGGTGGAAAATTATGTTCTATGAATGGGAACTGTACCAGAGTTACAGACCATCAATCCTGGAAGACAGTCTCCGAATTGTTGATTGAAAACTTTCTGCGTGCTTGACTGGCCAATTTTGTAGGGTAGAATTTTGCCATTGCAACTTATAGAGACATTGATTAACATAGATTGTATAACACATAAACCACCTCTCGTATCTCAAGGCTTTTGCAGATAGCATCTACAGATTCCCTAAAAAAACTGTGGATTTGACAATGTCAGCCTTGGTCACCGACCATCCAACAACCATTGCCAGCCGCCAAGGTAAGTTGGCTGGCAACTTGCAGAAGGTGAAGACATTGACAGCTGATGCTAAGCCCACAGATGCAGCCAACGCCAAGGCTCGTCGAATGAATTCGAAGAATGGCCATGGGAAGGGTGGTGTTTATATCCCTGGGATTTCACTCACCTTTTTGTTTTATTGCAGCAACATGTACAACCCCTGTTTAAGAAAGAAATTCTACTAAAGAAGATTGATCGTTGTTTCTGAGAATTCTGAGCATTCCATGGGTACCACGTAACCTGTTCACCACTTGCACCTACTGGTTCGAGGGGCCCTAAGAGCATCTGTTTTCACCTACGCTGCTTGGCCGATGGCGGTAGAAAAGCGGCAGCTTTGAGTTGCAGCAGCGTTTGCTTCGCTTCTGACTTTGACAAGTTGGCACCGGAGCTGGCCGCGTCGATGTTGGAATTCGACGAGGACGGCGATCTGGTGGTTGACACGCCTCCTCCTGAGATTCCTGCAGTCGACAGCGGTTCCTCGGTCCAGACATCCTTTGGGTCAAGTTTCCACCGATGGAGATGTTTGGCATGCGACTCTTCCTCTGCAGTGTGGGTTGATGAGGGATGGCAGTGTGATGATTGTGGTGCTCGTTCTTTCTATGACACTCAGGCACCAGCACTGAGGCCGAATCCAGATGGAGTGTGGACCTTCACACCAGCTGGCTCCCCTGCACCCAGCAGCCCTGAGACGACTTCGCCACCTTCTGGACGACGTCGACGACGACGACGCAGAGGCCATGGCGGAGGACCCGGATCTATGGATGATGCAGAGCGAGCCGAGTCTGAGACACCGACGGAGGACCCTCTGGTAACGCCCTCGTCTTCTGGCCGAGATGTCCGAGCACCTCGTCCTAACCGAGCACGAGACAGACCACCTTCGATGATGACACCACCCCATGCACCCAGGCAGACCCCTGTGAGAATGACACCTTCGGATCGTGACGACTCGACGGTGACGAAGCTTCGCAAGGCCTTGCATCGAGATCGAGAAGAAGATGAACCCTGGGATGAGATGAAGGGTCCAACCAAAGGAGTGCGTTGGAGAGGTGGCACTCCACCTGAGCCACCCAAGTGGAGTTACGACTCCACGGACTTGCGCGCCTACAACAAGTTCTGCAAGAAAGTGGAGATCTGGATGTTGCAGGTAGCTCCATACTTGACCAAGCGTGAAGCTGCCCTTCGCCTTTACAATGCTCTACAAGGAGAAGCAGAGCAGGAACTAGAACATACACCGGTTTCTGAGATCTACACCGACACAGGCGTGCAGACCATCCTCCTCGCCCTCAAGGCTCCCATGGAACAGAAAGCGATCTACCAGAAACGGCGGTATCTCAATGACTTTGAGCATGTCCGCCGATACCAAGGAGAAACGATGAGAAGCTATGTGAATCGCTTCAGGAGGATTCAACGAAGCCTTCGTTCTGTGGGCATCAACATCGAGTCCGCCTACGACAACGAGTCCATGGGGTCCCGACTATTGGACCGAAGTGGCCTTTCCCATGAGGCACAAAGGATGATCCTTGTGTCCACTCAGCAGTCCCTCAACTTCGAAGCCATTGCAGAGTCCCTCACACTTCAATATCCTGAGTTTCGAGGTGCTCCACCGATCATGGGTGGAAAGGATGGCAATGGGAAAGGCAAGCAAAGATCCGCAACTTCATCCACTTCCCCGTCGACCTCCTTGCCTTCTTCTACGGCATCCTCACGGCAGAGCTCTTCTAGTGGAAAGGGCAGCTTCCCTCCGAAGAAAGCTTTTGTCGCTCAACATGAAGGTGCCGACGATGAGGAGGACCATGATGATGAATTCCTCGATCCAATCGAGGAAGGGGATGATGGCGAAGAAGATGACTATGAGCCCAATGACCCAGACCAACCAGATGCTGATGATGATGATGAAGCCGCCCTATCAGATGCTGATTTGCAAGCCTTGTCATCAGTGCTCACTGTGACCGCCAAGAAGCTGAGCAATTTGACCTTGGGACGGAAGTTCTTCACTGCGAAGCAGCAGAAGGGCACCGGCAAGGATTCGAATGGCAAACGACCATCTCCAGAGGAAACCAAGAAGGTGACCCACTGCTCAGCCTGCGGTGGCCGCGGCCACTGGTACAAAGATCCTGATTGCCCGATGAACAAGGGCAAGGGGGCTTCATCGTTCAAGTCCGCAGAGAAAAAGGGCGCTCCGCACTTTCAGCAGTTCAACAACAAGAAGCCCCATAGTGTGAACTTCATCCACCACGAGCATGGCACCACCGACATCCAAGATAACCCCTCCTATGGCCAATCCTTTGAAGTCAACATGGTTTCTTTCCCCAGCCTGGTCTTTGAAATCAATGAGATTCAGTTTGTGGGTTCTGAGAAGTTTGCCGGCATGCTGGTGTTGGACTCTGGATGCCAACGCACGTGCTGTGGCCAGGCTTGGTTTGCAGCCCACGAGCAGAAGCTGCGCAGCCTTGGCCTCCAGTCTGTCCGGATCCCCATCAGCGAGAGCTTCAAGTTCGGCAAGGGAACCCCCTCAACTTCAACTACCAGAGTGTACTTTCCATCATCGATAGCTGGGACACCATGTTTGCTTGGAGCCGCATTGCTTGATGAGGACATACCGTTTTTGGGATCCAACTCATTGTTCACTAGTTTGGGGGCTCACTTACACTTCAAGGATGATGTCATGGACTTTGATGCATTGGGTGTTTCGGTAGATGTTCGACGGTTCGCTGGTCACATGGTCGTCAACATTTTGGACTTTGCACATTCACGTCCATCAGATGACCATGTTTGGCATGCTTTGGCAGATGAGAGCTTTTGGCATGAACCACATCCCGAGTTCATCATTCCAGCAACTTTGGCTTCCAAAGCAAGCTCGCCACCCGTGACCACGGACCATGTTCCAGGCTCCACCAGCCTCCCTCGTGGCATGGCAACGACTTGTGAAGAAGATCAAGAACCTCATGTATCTCTACCTCCACAACCTGATGATCTTGGTGAACCTTGGCATGATGCCCAGGAGTGCTTTGCAGCAGGTGCCACCTCACATGGAAGTGGGACTTCAGGCACCCCGCAATTGCACCCACAACAACTGCCAGAGGTACGGCAATGCGACCGGGAGGTATGCGAAGTGCAAGGATTGCCTGTCCAAATGGAAGTGGAACGAAGCCCAAGCACTATGGGTTCCGTTTCGTGGCCAGCCAAAGTCTTCCTCGCGCTCGCAACCATTGCCTCTTCCCTCTACGGCCAACATAGCCACCTCGTCCACCATGCCCAAGCCCAAGCCAACGGCCAAGGCCAAGAGCAGAGCTCCGCCCTCGGAGCCACGGTCAGCGCCAGTTACCAGGAGATTGCCAAGCGAGAGTTGGACCTACTGGGCCCTGGAGGACTTGGACGTGGAGCATTTGACGGACCAGCAGTTGAACGAGGTGATCCTCATCATCGACGAGGACAGCCCTTTGGATGCGCAACCTCGAACTCAGATCGAGGCCATTTTCCTCAACGACCCGATCTACGAGGAGAACAGACGCCAGCTCGAGGCACAGCGCAACGAGGAACGGACTATCAGGCTGATGGAGTTGGGAGCTCTTCGCAACCCAGACGAACCGATCCTGGATTGGGGGCTCGTGGAGAACGACGAGCTTCTATGAAGCGTGGAACTATGAAGCAGCTGCGAGGTCAATGGCTCCGATCCTCGAAGCTGCTCTCCAAGGAGTATGACATCTACATGAGCACCCATTCAAAAGCCAGCCGCATCCGTAAAGCAGACATTTGGGAGCTGTTTGCGGGTGAGGCACAATGCTCCTACTTGGCCAACGAGTACTTTCTCAATGCTTTGCAACCTTGGGATCTCATCTATGGCCAGGACTTGTCCAACAAAAAGCTGCAGGGTGAAGCCCGTGATGTTCTTCTTCGATTTCTACCTGAGCTCATCTTGATGGGCTTGGATTGCAGGTTCTACACGCGCTTCAACAAGAATATGAACTACAGCCATCGGTTGGACGAGTGGGAGTACCTCCAATGGATGCAAAAGCCTATGATGAAACTGGCAGTTGCACTTTGCAAGGAGCAGTATCGCTCCGGCCGTTTCTTCTTGCTGGAGAATCCGCAGAACAGTGAACTCTGGCAGCAAAAGGAGATTCAAGACCTTGAACATCTTCCCGGTGTTTGGAAGGTGACATGCCATGCTGGAGCTTTCAATGCAACGGTTCGTGGACAACCAGTTCGCAAGCCGTTCACCTTCCTCGGGAACATGCCGGGTCTTGAGCAGGCCCTCTCAAGGACTTTGACACCAGAGCAGTTGGAGCAATGTGTTCCCATTCAAGGATCAATGACGAGACCTTCGCAGGCCTATCCTGAAGACCTGTGTCGCACTATCTTGGCAGAGCTCTATGGTGAACTTCATCGACGACATCCACATCGCTTTTGTGTATGCCTTGGTTCACACTTCGAAGCTCTTCCAGTTCAACAACCAACCTCTGACCTTGCACTGTGGGACCCAATCGTCGACTATGTGGAAAGAAGCTTTGAACGCACCGCACGTCGACCCTACAACATTGACCCACAGTCCACTATGGGCAAGACCATTCAGGACCTCTTCAGGATCGATGCCATTCGCATTCAAGTGGTTTCTGCACCAACCACCCGCAGAATCCCAAGCAATGTCGACGAGTATTTCACTCGAGCATCGTTTCTTTGCTTCAACGACGACAGCAGAGCTGTCGAGGTGGAGGATTTGGATCAAGTTCGTTTTCCACGGCAGCGCTTTGCCAAACCGGTCAGGTTTGCAGTGTTCGCCTATGGACATCGTCGACAACTTGACCTACCTGGCACTACTTCAACAAGTTCGTCTTCGGCACCAACCGTGGTCCCAAACCTCCCAACGGACATTGACTTCCCGAACCTGTCCTCTGGCATTCGAGCGGAAGTCCAAAGGACAGTGGCTCGACTTCACCTCAACATGGGACACCCAAGTCGTGAAGAACTGTGCCGACTACTAGCCTATGAGGGACACGTGCCTGACGAGATCTATGAGTGTGCCAGGAAGCTCAGATGTGCTACATGTGAGCGGCTGAAACCTCCCCAACAACCTCGACCTTCGACAATCCCGAAGCTGTTCAATGGCCAGTTCAATGACGAACTACAAGGCGACATTTTCTACTGCAGAACCTTGAACTCAACAACTTTCATGGTTCTTGGCTTCGCAGATCGAGCAACAGGCTTCCATCAGGCCATTATCCTGCCTGACCGCAATGCAGACACCGTGTTCGACCACCTGGAGCTGATGTGGCTTCGACCGTATGGCCTCCCACTGAAAGTGATGACAGATCCAGACCCATCCTTTCGTGGCAGCTTCCAGGAACGACTTCAAGCTCTTGGTTGCATGGTCGACCACTGCCCTGCGGAGAGCCACTATATCATCGGCATGATCGAGCGCCGAAACAGCCTGTTGAGAACGATCCTGGAAAAGTTGATCGACACCTTTGGCGTCCATGAAGTTCAACCATGTGGGACTCTACTGACAGCGTCCTGCCACGCCATCAACTCAGGCATTCACAGCCACGGGCGGTCAGCCTACCAGGCCGTCTTCGGTCGTCAACCACGGCTCTTGGACAGCAACTTCAACGATTCAATGGTGCTGGCAACATCAACCCCTACAGCTCGACTTCATGAAGATGCCGGGCTTCGAGCTGACATTGTCCGCGCAGAGGCCATCAAGGTTCTGCAAGATTTGGATGTTTCTCAACATCTTCGCCGTGCGCTCTTGAGGAAAACACGTGCCACAAAGATTGCAGACCTTGCCCCGGGACAACCTTGTGCTTTTTGGAGATGGGCACGTCGCGGACAGAAGAAGAGGGGTACATGGGTCATTGCAAGGTTCCTCTCTTGGGACCCAAGCTATCCTGGAAAACAGGCTTGGGTGAAAGCAGGCTCGACTTCGATCCTCGTCACGGCCGAACAACTCCGTGGAGCTTTCGGCTTCGAAAGCTGGAGTCCTTCGGAAGCAGATATCAAAGCCCTTCGAGACGCTTCGATCAACTTCCGAGAACATCTTCTTCAAGATGAACAAGGACCACCACCACCTGAGTCTATGACCTTGGACGATGACGACATCCAACAGATCCAAGAGGAGATCCAGGAAGCCAATGACACCTTGCCAGGCCTTGAACCACCAACGATGACGGTTCCTTCAACCACGCATGTGCCAGCCACACCACCAGCAACATTGCCATCTACTCAACCAGCAGAGATTCACCAGGCACCACCGGTGATTCAACAACAACAGCAAACTACTACCACCATCAACCTTCATAGCAGTCCACAGCGAGTGACCAACCAGCTCATTCAACAACAACAGTTCCACAGGTATGGGCACATGCCTGGGACACCTGTCGAGAGGCACAGATCTCGAACACCAGGTGGCAGACGGTTTCACCCTTATACAGCACCAACATCGGCAGTTTCACCAGCACAGCAGCCAGGTCAGATCACTGACCAGCAACCACAGCAAGCAGCCATCACGGATCCATACCAGCCACTCACAACGGATCCGGCACAAGCACAGCCAGAGCAAACACATGCTCAACCAGCAACGCCACCACAACCACTCTCACCCAACTTTGTTCCACAAACACCACCTCAACTTCAACCAGAAGTTCAAAGCTTGTCCTCTGGATCAACACCAATCCTGGAACAACCACCGCCTTCTCGACAACCTTCCTCACTACCAGCATCAACTCTACATTCACAACCACCACAATCATCTTTACCACCACCTGACACAGCAGATCAACATATGCCAGCGACAGCTTCCTCACAACCACCATCTATCGACCAACCTTCACAACCAGATACAACTTCAACACTACCACAACTACCACAGAAACGACAATTTGAATCAATGATCACAACTCTGGTTCAGGACGACTTTGGAACAATCCACTTCGACCCAACTCACATTCATGCACAACCATGCTATGGACCACCATCACGAGTGTTCCAACAAGCATACTGGGCCTCCCAACAACGGCAGGAGGACCTACTACAAACGCCAGGCAAACAGGCAGATGAGTCCGACACGTCAGCAGACGAGTCCGACACAACTACAACATCTACTATCACACAACCCAACAAACCCACTCTCAACCGTTCTACCTACCCTCACACAGAACAAACACATCGACAGCAAGCATACCAACAACAACGATCAACCAACCAGCAACTTGACAAGCAAGACACAAAGAACAAGCACATCCTACAACAACGACTACACAACAAGCTTCGCAACATGATGGAGCAACGTACAGGTCAACCAACCACTGAGCTCAACGTCCACAAGCAAGGACTCACCCGCCAAGAGCAGAAAGCATTGGACCGCGAGATCCCATGGCGAACCATCTTGTCGATGCCCGCGGCCTATGTGGACAAATTCTTGGCGGCCATTGACAAAGAAGCCCGATCCTGGCAAGAATGGAACTCCGTCGAACCCTTGACAGAGAAGCAGTACCAGGATGTGATGCGGGATCCAGTTCTCTCCAAAAGGATCCTGCCGGCCAGGGCATGCTATCGGGACAAAGCATGCGGTATCGGGGAAGTCCAGCCAAAATGTAGAATAGTGGCATTGGGCCACTTGGATCCAGACCTTGCCATGCTGAGCCGCAATTCTGGGACTCCAAGCAGGACGACTGAGCAACTCATGTATGCGATGGTGGTCGCCGGCTTCAACAAGGAGCTCTTCAACACGAACCTTCCTTGGGTGGCATGGACAGGCGATGCGTCCACAGCCTTTCTTCAGGGACGGAACATGGAGAGGACCTTGCCGCTCTTCTTGAAACCACCAGCAGACGGCCTGATTGCCCTCACCAACAACTGGACTGCAAAGCTGTATCGTGTTCGAGGCAACATTTATGGCCTTGCCGATGCTCCAGCTACTTGGTCGAAGGAAGTGTGCGATCGGCTATGCAGTGTGGGCTTCAAGCAGCATGCCTTCGACAAGCAACTCTTCATGCTTTGGCGAGACGGCAGCCTCGTTGCCGCCATCATCGTCTATGTCGATGACTTCCTCGGCATCAGCAGGTCGGACCACAACCTTCAGGATGTGCACAAGCTTTTCAAGTGGGGATCCTTGAACTACTTCGAGAAGGACAAGCCGATTGTCTTCAAGGGCAAGGAACTCACTTTGAAGGTCAACGAACGCGGCCGATTCGTTCTTCATATCACCATGAAGAAGTTCCTGGATGGAGTCGACTTTGGGAGCTTACCTCGTGGACGACTTCAGCAAGCACCTGAGCTCTCCTTGGAGGAGCGAAAAGAGCTTCGGAGCATTGCTGGCTGCTTGCAGTGGGCAGCAACACAAGCACGTCCAGAGATTGCCCCTTTGGTCACTCTCTCAGGACATGGTGACCAGGCCACAATCGAAGACTTGAAGCGTCTTCATGCTGCGGTGAAGTACCTCAAAGACACCCCTGAGTATGGCCTCACGATCATGGATGTCCCCTTCGGCGCGCAGACCATGCTGCTGGGATACAGTGACAGTTCGTGGGCCAACGCGAAGAAGTCAGGGAGTCAAATGGGAGTGATGATTGGAATCACCACTCCAAGCGTGAAGGAAGAGATGGCACCCTTCACCCTCATTGATTGGCGATCGGCGAGGTCTCCGAGAGTGTGCAGGTCGACCCTCGCTGCTGAAGCTACTTCGGCTGACGAATGTGCAGATCGTTTAGCCTTCGCCAATCTTTTCATGAGTGAACTTTTGATTGGCAAGCCAGCCCACAGAGTGGGAAGCCGCTTTGCCATGCTGCAAGCCGTAGATGCGAAATCCTTGTTTGATGCAATCATGTCAGACAATCCCAACCTGACTGATAAACGTACCATAGTCAACATCAGGGCTATTCAAGAGACCATATCATCCAAGGAAATTCGCTGGGTTCCAACCAGATTTCAGTTCAGCGATGGCCTCACCAAAATCGATGAACGGTTGATGGAATCCTTTCGAAGATGGCTTGAGCAACCATATGCCATCCTCAATGAGAAAGCAGACAATGGGCCATATGAGCAATACCTCTTCCCATTAGGTGCAAAAAAGAAAAAGACCAGTGAGAATTCTGAGCATTCCATGGGTACCACGTAACCTGTTCACCACTTGCACCTATTGGTTCGAGGGGCCCTAAGAGCATCTGTTTTCACCTACGCTGCTTGGCCGATGGCGGTAGAAAAGCGGCAGCTTTGAGTTGCAGCAGCGTTTGCTTCGCTTCTGACTTTGACAAGAGTTTCAGTGGTGGTGGAAATTAGCCTTTTGAGCCACATTGCAATTTAGTGTTCAATATCCTTGCAAAGTACCGTTGCTTACATATATTGATTAACGTATACCCTTGTCAAACACGATTGGTTCACTTGCTAAATAATTTGGATGATGTTATTCCAATGTCGTGAAGCTTCAACAGATCAAGCTATCCAAGCTGCCTCTCAGTGTTGCAACATTCAGCAGATGTTACTAGGACACGTGAGCGGCTGCATCCTGTCACCGAATGTCTTGAGTGCTGCAGCTTCCCGAAAGATGCCAATTGTTATTTCACTGAATCTTTGGATGTCAACTGTGTAGTGCTGATTATAGCGTAGCACTAAACTGAAGTCCTTTACGCCAATATTTGGTGCACATTGACCATTCACTTCAAATTAAGTCAACTTCATTAATGATTCTCAACCGTTATTGCTCATGTAGATCTATTTAGGAGGTGCTGGATTCTTCCACAACCAGTTGTCGGCCTATGCCAGCCACAACTCAAACTCCAAACAAACCGTGATCAATCATCAATATAATGATAGATTAATGATTAGATTGAACATCATCTACGTATCATTTATCAGTATCAACGATTAATCAGCTATTAACAGCCAAGTACCATTCTGTTGTCTAATCATGAAGCATCAAATTTTACCATTATTGACCATTGTAGAAAATGATTGTAAATATCATTTGGTCAAGTATCAATCACCCAACATCAATCAACCATCACGTTTCATGATATTCTGTACTATATTAATATCGAGTACTGCATAGAGACACAAGTTGACCGTGAATTAACGAGCCTTAACCATCAACTTTCCCCAAGATTAACCATGAATTCACCATGAATGAACCAGTCGCATCACCGGTCGCATCACTGCTCCCCTTAGGCGGGTCCTGCCTCGGCCGCACCAACGGACAGCCGCGACTTGGGGCGCTACGTGAAGCTGCCGAAGGGCTCGGAGGGCTGCCCCAAAGGCACTGAGGTGAGTAGCTTCGATGAGTGCAGGCGCGGCGGCGCAGCCATGGTCGGATGCTGGGGACTTGAACTGATGGTTCTCATGGGTGATGCTCCCAGATAAAATGACTATACTTGGGTTTAGTAAATGTTGTAGCTAGTATATAGCCAGTTATGGTATAGCCGATGTTTGTATCTTACGACTAGTTAGGTCTAGCTTATGTTCTGACCGAACATGTTAGTTCACCTGGTGGTCACCGGCACCAACTTGGCAAATGGATGGGGAACCCACCTATTGCACTGAGCACACTGGCTTGCTGTTTGCATTGAAGATCGGGATGTTCACCATGATTCTACGGCAACTGGGATTCCATACTGGATCCCCTGTCGCTGGCAGAATATGCACCAAAACTAGTTGGGCATGCACTATTATATGCTTGCATGGGCATTGAGTAATTACAGGCACGTACATATTTATCCGTACTGTCGTATGAATTTGCGTGAACACGTTTATTTGAAGTCTGTTCATTAGTCTTACCTCAGGTTTATGTACACAGAACGATGACGATGCCGTTGTGTATCATGTGTCAAGCACAGTGCTGCGCAACATGGTCCGCGATGACTGCACGTGATTTCTCAAAATAAGGGTCCCCCAAAATCATCCTTTAGTAGCCAGTTATATAGCACTAAACCAATCATGTTGGGCGGTTCTATTTTCAGCAGCTCGCACATGGATCTAAATCTATAAAGTCAGTGGCCTGGCAGGAGAGCCATTCAGTCTCTGGGCTTAAAGCCCGATCCTTATTGGCTGCTTGGCTCACATGTTGGTTTTCTCGCTGATGGGCTAGTGAAATGCCTGCGTCGCTGCAGCCCGAAGTCCAGAATTGTGCAATTTGCTGATGGCATCAACATTTATAAGGATTTTGCATGATTGCAACATATATTCTGTATAGTTTCGGTCAATTCCAGCAGAGTTATTTCCAACTATGATTAAGCATGCATACCTTTATGAATCATAGTTTTAACTATGAGATATTCAAACAACTACTAGCCTACATCCCAAACTTTTCAGCAAAGATCCTGTAGCAGTCAGGAGCAAAAAAATCAAACAATTACCTTTTAATAGAGTCATATCTAGTAATGAGTATCTAGGTAATACTTAAAACTATGATTCCTTTTATAGAGTCATATCTATTTAATGCAATTAGAGTCATAATTCCACCCTTTCACTATGCTTTGGCACATTCAGCTGTCCAGCTGCACCCCAGCTACGGCCAACCGGCAGACATTGGTGGCGATCCAGGGGCCACCCCCACTGGCGTAAGCCCTGAATCGCGCAAGCGACCTACGGCAACCTTGCCATGGGTCTGGTTGATTCATCCGGGTATCTCACTAATATGATGGGTGTTTCTATGTGTTTCTCAATAGTTAGGGGTGCCCGCAAATCATCCAGTTGATCACCGTAATCATTTGTGGTAATAAACGATCCATAGCTTTGGGGTTCCCAATATCAAGAAACCAAACGTTAGAAGATGTTGGCATTTGATGTGTCCTAGTCCTAGTACATGGTTGCAGTTGGGAAAACGTTGCTTCTCCTTGGGGAACCTCCCTTCGAACACTCAGCGGTCGCTAAACTATGTCTTTGTTACCAGTTTGCTGCTTGGGACTGTAGTAATACATCCGGTCAGCAACGCCACCAGCACGCGGGTGTGTATGTGTGTGTGTGTGCGTGTGTTTGTCAGGTGTGCTTTTTCTTTCAGCTTTGCACCTGTTACCCATGTGTAATGATCTTGCACATCCTTGGCCACATGGTGGTACTCTCCTGAAACCACTCTTGTTAGTTAAGAACCAACATAATTGAAGATGTCACACAAGTATGAAATGATGGGTAATGTCAAACGGCCGCGGCGGTAGTGATGCTGAGAAGCATTTTGTAGTGAAAGAGAGGGACCAGAAAAATGTTCAAGGGCCACAATTAACAAAAATACCCGATTGTTTGTGAGATTTACAAACATATCACAAAGGCCAACAAAACTGAAAGATTGTAGCATTTTTTGTCTGACAAAAATCTAAGCGTTGTTTTGCATTTGCCATTTTCACATGTGGGCTCCACTCAAGAGGGTGTTGCATGCAGATTTTGAGTCACAATGTGACAAACCATGTTTAGCTGATGGGTGGTTTTTAACATGTTTAGTCTCCCTAGCGTTGACAAGTCGTTGGTTGGTCAACAAGGGTATTGTCATGCGGGTTTAAACCACCAATCAATTAACATTAACTCTCTAAAAAACAAAGCTTTGCCATTTATTCACGCTGTTTGTTTCATTGCTGTTGCAAAACACACCTGAAGTGAACATATCGAAGCCCCGTAAATTCATCGCGATCGGTTGCACGGTTGGTCTTGTGCAGCGTGTGTTGGTGCAGAAACTAGGTACTGTAAGAGTTGGTCCGAGTGGTTTCCATTGTCGCAGGTTTGGTTTATGTTCTTTTACACCTGCAGCTAAACAGGACAATTCTATTTTTTTGTTTCAGACAAACACGTGGCTGGGGATTAGAACCCAATACCCCACAGTGTACCGTCACTCACTCACTCACCATTGCATTCCAACTAAGTTATTGTTGGTTACAAGTTATGAGCCTCCATTGTTGATGGTTAAAACTTGACCCAGAGCCACATGTGAAGTTTCACCCCGTAATCACTGATTGTATAGATCCGATGCTGCTACCTTCAACCGCAACGCTTCCCCGCTTTTGCTAGACCAACGCAGCTGAGGCGCAAGCATGGGCTCAGGGATTATAAGGCAACCACTTAGAACATCGAAATCTCAGTTTACAGGCAAACTATAGTTCATGAATGTTCATGATTTCTATGCATATATTGCCATGTTGATATAAGAATTATCAATTTTTACTCTCGTGACTAAAATTCTGAAGATACCTAAAGAGCATCTATCCACACTGTTTGGATTTGAGCTGATGAGAAGCCTTGGTGTTGACAAAGGACCAGCAACTACGACGGCCTGCCACGACACTGCTCCATCCGAGAACGTCCCGGCGAGGGTATTGGCATCGTTGCTCGGCGCCGAGTAGTGTTGCTTGGTGCAGCTGGATATCCCATTTAGATTGATATCATCAAAAATGCATCAAGTGTGGTGAGATCGGAGATGATAGCAGTTGTAATTTTGGATATGTTGCACGACGATTTCTCCGTTGATGATTGCCCGTAGGAGAAAAAACACATCACTAGCTGTGTCAGGTGGCGAACCTCATCATAAACTCTAGACGCAACCAGTGAGGAAGCAAAGTGGTGCCATCTGACTGACATGCCGCGAAAACTTGTAAGCCAACCATTCGCTCATCAATTCCCAGCTACGCTCAAGATGCACGAATCGAAGCCAGGAGCGCATGCACTTCAACACCGCCAATCGTGGCCAGGGACGCGAAGATCTGGCTCCGGTCTGTCACGCTGAAGCCGCTGAGAGTCGGAAAGGCAGGGCCCAGCAGGGCCTGGCAGGGACAGCCGGGTGGGAATGGTCAGGTGGTAAATGATGATTCATGTTGGTGAAGTATAGATTTTTATTTGACAGATGTCAATGGATACGTTAATAGATGCTCATAGATCTAATAGCTACTGATAGATGTTAACAGATGTTAACACAATTATTCAGGATGATGGTGAATGATGATGATTCGATGATGGCCAAGAATTGTCAAGCATGGTGGGCCAACCAATGATGATGCTTAGCCCCCAACCAAGAATCAACAATCCCAGCAACAATGATTGAGGATCAAAGCCATGACCCTGCCTTCATTGGATTGGGATGTGCCATCAGTAGGGGTGTTGGTTGGTTTTGTATCGTCCTTGTTGCTTGGTATTACGTGGTATTACTATAGTTCTTGTTTGCAGGCTTCCCCAGCTAACAGGATGTCAGTTCATAGTAAACTCTATCGCTGTGATTTTTCGGTGTGGTTTGCATCCTGCTTCTTGCAGGTTGGCTGTATCCTTTGCAGGAAAATCTAAGCAATAGTGATTATTACAACTCAGGCCGGCACTTCCGAACCATCCTTGCTCATCATGAATGGCTGGCGTTGTTTCCTCCATGGGCGGCACCATGGCACGGTCCCCGCCGTGCAGACAAGAAAGCAGCGGCAGCCTCCAAGAGCAAGGGCGCTAAAGCGGAAACTCGGTGCGAGCTGGGCACTGGGCACTGGACACCACACCTCAGAAACCATGGCTGAGTTGATGGGCAGGGTAAGGCATAAATGTTATTGATGAGTATATGGCTGTTTCTGAAAGGAGGGGTACCCCGTAAATATTCTTCTATTGACAATTTAGATCAATTTAGAGTAATGAATAGCAATCAACCATCCACGTCTGGGTTTCCCTATTTTGAGCAACCCCCATATAGCTGATGTGCATCAATAATTGATGGTGTTTGACGACCATGGTAGTGGGTATAATTAATCATTATCAATGATGATGGTAGAATGCATGATGATGATGATGATGATGATGATGATGATGATGATGATGATGATGATGATGAACCATGGATGCAGCAACACAGATGAAGATTGTCAGTAATGTGCCATTTAATGGATTTAAAAGTTTTTGCAACCGGAGTGCGACCTTCAAAACGTTGAATGTGGATGGTCAATCGCGGATGCTTGATCTTGATGTGGTGAGATTTAATGTGATTTATCATAATATTGTTTCAGAATCATCCTCAGCATGGTTTTTTAATGAAGATGAAGCACCGCAAAGTGGCAATGCAGCACCCGCTCCATGGGGCCTGCTCGCCCATGCCATACCATGCAGCACCGTGTTTCGGAGCTTGGGGAAGTGCTGCCCGTTGTGGTTGCCACGGGCTGCTGGCAAGCGATGGTGAACAAGCAACTGATCATTGGGACTGGTTGTGAAGGCATCCGGCCGCTCACCTTGCCTTGCTGCGTTTGGCAAAAAAAGATGTTTGGATCAAGTACTGTATATAGTCATTGTCAATTAGTTGTTCCTATTTGCCAGTACCCCAGGTTGTTGCTAAGGGTCGCTTGCTAGACAGCGACTTGAGTCCTCGGACATTCTTTGGGTTGCAGCACCTGGACTCACGACACTGGATTTTGCTGGCTGTGCATCCCAGTAGGGATGGTATTTATCAAGATTAATACTGTATGTGGTGCAGCCAATGGCCAAGAAATGACGCTTTGACCAACCAAAAGGAGCATTTACCATGGTTGTCTATGGTTTACCCACCAGAATGCTCGTATTTTGTTCGTAAATGACTTGTGAGTTGAGCGTGTCATGGCCGGTTTGTACGCCCCAAAAATGGCACTTGGCGCTTGGATAGCTGGTGTTGAATTGCAGAATCCCTTGGGCCTCAGGAATGGAACCCAAAACTCAGTCAGGATCGGCGGTGAAAGCACGTGTTGTCACGCCTAGGAAAAGACTCAGACGACTTCGCAAGGAAGTGCCGTGGCGATGGCGTGGAGTTGGTTGATAGTGATCGTTGCAAAATATGTGGGTGGTTATAACCCTTAGTCATGGCTGATAATAGAGGCTAATAGCCAGCAATGATAGGGGATATACCAACTATATGGGTGATTCTCAAAATAGGGGCTTCCAAAAATGATTGGTTGATTTTTACAAATGACTCATTTGAACGATTTTGGCAGTGGTTTATCATCGACGAGAGTTGGAAATGATGGTTGATTGTAGGGGAGACCCCAGAAAATTAGAATGCTTAATGGTTGACAGTAGGGGACAGTAGGGGATACACAACCAACAGTTGAATAGGGGATATGATATACCAGCTATATGGCTATGGGTCAATATACATGAACCAACAAATGGGTAGGTGAGCATCCCAACAAAGACTAGTTAATTTGGTCATTTCTGGGATGTTAATCAGGGTACGTTGATGAGTCAGTTGATGACAGTTGATCAGTTGCTGGATGATTAAACAGTTGATGATGAAATGATTCCCTAGGCTTCCGGGTATCATTATAATAGGTAACGAGCTGGTTTCTACCATTGTTATTTAAGTTGGTCACCTACTATAATAGTAACTGGATTACACAGTTGATGATGAAATGATTGTCATCCATGACGCTTCATGGACGGCTGATCATGGTCAATCATCAGATGAAGTTCCGCACCTCCAACGAGCAGCTGGGAGCCAGGGATGCCACTGGTATCCCTTACATTTCTAAAGGGGGATCGATTTTGGAGCTACGGGGAGCGGTGTAGCGTTGTAGACTAGTTGTAGACTAGTCTAGACCAGGCCGTGGCAGCGACGCGGCGGTGCCGGTGATTCAAGAGCTCCATGGCATGTCGCAACGAAGGCTGCTGAGCAAGGCCGCGGCTGGGCTGGTGCTGGGCCGTCAGCTGATGTATGGCAGCCCACATTCGTTGGAGGAGTTGACCCCATGTACTCACCCTGTATGAACTGACTTCTAGCTGATTAAAAAGCTGGTTAGGGGTTGGATATTGTATTGGTAGGTTGTGCGTATCTCTACCTTACAGGGTTATGCGTACCTTGTGTGTCATTTCTCATGCATATGCACCTCATACGGATGTACATGTAGGCTTGGATGTCCAATGTGTGTTTTTGCATCATTGGAGAACGTCAAGTGCTGACGGAGCATTTCCCATTACTGCTTTGGCAGTACATGGGTGGCTGAACCACCAGCAAATGGCCACCAGCACCACAGCAGTTGAAAGCCAAAAAACAAGTTGTTGCGTGTAGCATACATGGGGTACCGAACCCGAAAAATGCCTTGCTTCTCCAAGAAAAATCACTGTGGATGGTGTTAGGGTCGTACCTCCCTGTTTTTTGAATAGAGCCATGTTTTCAGCTACTTTCATGACACGTTTGGGGGCGGTTGAAACCATTGGAAGCTGGAGAAAGTCACCGCCGTACAGATAATGCGGCTGAAATCACTGCTGAAATATGCTGAAATTTGCTCAATTGCATGGCCTAAGTTCTTCAAAGCACTTCCGTCCCCTCCAAGGAGGATTACTACTACTTGGTCTACATGACCAGGGGCAGGTTGAGTGAAGCAGATGAGAACATGCTGTTGGACCTCAAGGACTATTTCCAGCAACGATTGGAGGAGTCCGGCATTTCACTGGAACTCCTTTGGTTGGATCTGACGATTGAACGTAGCCTCCGAGTCATGTTGGATCCACCCACGCTGCCGTCGGCCATGATCCTACGAGGCGTCGGGGTGCTGCATTTGTTTGTTGGTGTTCCCCTGAGGACTTGGGACTAAGAGATAGATCCAATCATGAGCAGCGAGTAACCAGAGATGATGGTTGGAAATGCTTGGAATTTTCATCATTTAGAGACCAGAGCGGCGCTGAATTGTGGCCACGGGAGCCAGTTGCAGCAGTTGCACTAATGCATAGGAATGCCAAGCGCCACAGTGACCAGGTGAGTAGCATCAGCACCGCCATATGACAGGATCACCATGAGCAACTGAGGGTGACCTGTGTTCAGTGGCCAATTGTGTGGATGCGTCCCAGGCTGCACCAGTTTGTTTTGTTGATGGCTGAGCAGCTACCGAGAATCACCAGGGACCTATAGGTAGATGATCATCCCCAAAAACGAGGAGTTCGGCATGTTCACCTGCAGGGTTTGGACCGCGCACGACGTACATGGACTTGTGTAGTTGAAACAAGTTGAAGGTGTGTATGTATTTACATGGTATATGACACACACACACACAGATAGTCATATATATGGGGGTTTCTCAAAATAGGGATCCCCCAAATCATCCAAAATTATCAACCATTAACATCAATAAACCGGCCCATTTTGGGGCCCCCTATTTTCAGAAGCAACCATATGATATGAATATGCTATATAATATAGCTCCTGATCGAAGAGACCAGTTGCTATCACCAAGCATTTTATGTTTTTTCTCAAGCATCTTATTGCCAACAATCATGACTTGAAATTATTTTCAATACAATGGTAAATATGACGTACAGTACTACTCATCCAACAGATGCAATGATAAACAGTACTAAGCATGAACAATCATGATGTAGGAACCATTTGTTGTGAATGAGCTGATGATAGAATGGTAATGCCATGCAACTCTAGCATTATGAGCTCATTCACCACTACCAACCATCACCAGCAGCGCAGCTTTTTCAGGTGGAAACCTGCCCAGATATGCTTTGGCTCAGCATCGGGAGGAAGATGATGAAGCTGTTGTAGTGAACGAAGAAGAGCCCTGGATGAGAACTTTTCAAGCACCAGTATCTCCACCTTGGGTGCGCACCGACGCAGCCTAGATTGTTGAACACGATGTCGTTGATAATGTAATGTCATAGTCATATATCAGTTGACATTTTCTTCAATATATTACTATAATAGCAACATGCTTTGCCGAACTCCTTGAGATGGCTGTGGACAATATACAACAACAACAACAACAACAACAACAACAACAACAACAACAACAACAACATGTTAGATCATGACAGCAATGTGTTCCTTTAACAGTACAATCAATTTGGTCTGTGGTCTCAAACATGTTTGTTTTCCCTAGTAATGATTAACAGATGGTTGCTTCACTCATACTTTCTTGTAGGGGTCGTTCAACCACCAACCAGTGATAGCAAGAAGTTCCTACAGCTCACAACTAGGTGTGGCACAGGAGCTTCACCGGTTGACTCGCTCAGGATTTATCCCTCATGATCCACCAGCTCATCGGAAGGGAGCTGAGGCATGGGGGGACGCTGGAGTAGGTGCGGTGCACCCTGTGGTTGCTGCTTCACCGTTCCCCGTTGGTTCACCATGATGCGGCTCCCAATCATCCAAAGACCGCCCTCAACCATCAGTATGGCCATTAATATCAATTTTTCACGGACAAGAGCCAAGAAACAGGCATCATCATCCAGAACCATTATTGACCACATTCATATGAATCATCTAAACATATATAAACCACAAACATTGTCCATTCTCCCGACAAAAATCAGCGGATCCTTCGTCTCTATCCAGCACACGAGCCAAGCGCCCTAGCATCGAGCGCTACGACGTCAGGTTCCAAAGTGTGAGCGCCAAAAAGCTGGAAGCTACCTGGGCAAAACGGCGCTGAGGTCGTCAGGGCGCACCGCTTGCTGTTGAAAATCGACGCGGCGCGGCTGCGGTGTTGCTTCGAATCGTTGATCATGGCTCTAACATGCTATAACTATTCGGTGTTTTTTGATTTTGTTTGTCGGTATTTTGTTGTTTGTCGTTTGTGGTTTGTTGTGTGTTGTTTTTTTGTGTCTTGTTGTTTGTTTCTTGGTTGTTGGTTAAATGGATCAATGATGATAAATGATGTTGTTCGTTCTGGATAGTTGTGGTATTTGATGGTTGATAGTGGTTTATCAAGATATGTTGTTTGTTAGTCATGATCAGTGCAGTTTAATCAAGATTTGATACCGGTCAATGATCAAGGAACGACCTGTTCCACTGCTGGTACATGTCCCCGAATGTGCGTTTCTCCAGTCATAGGGAGCCCCCAAATTATCATTCAGTTTATCAACCATTTGTAGTGATAAACCATGATAAACCACAGACCAACCATTTTGGGTCCCCAAACTTGCTTGAGAAACCACCATATAACGCATTGTTTGAGGGGCGCTTCCAAGTCTGGCGCTCTGCCAAACTGCTGAGCGGTGCCGATGGAATGACCCGCGCTCGCAGGTGTCGCCCGGGAATCCTTTGCAAACTCAACCAGTTGTAGATTGGATGTTGGAGACTATGTAACTTGAATGATGGAACACAGAATATCCAATGTTGTTATTATGATTGGATGTTGTAGTAAGATTGGATGTTGGATTTGTCTTTGATCATTCCAAACACGATGTTGGATTATTTGAGGCGGCTCCCAATCGCGACGTAGCTACTAGCTACCTGCCGTTAACTGCCTGTATTTGTTCTTATTTGCTCTTGCATGCTAATACGTACTTACTGATCCTTTTTGCCCAATACTCGCTTGCCTTGCTACTTGCCTTGCTACTTGCCTTGCTACTTCACTGATGAAAACAAAGGTGAGCCGGGCTCAATTAGAATTAAATAGCTAACCCGATGCAGCCAAGAATGCTTGGTAGGGAGCATGATCACCAAAAAATCCAATTCATCCGACCAATCAAATCACCGATCGCGGCGCAAGAGGCGTAAAATCAGCTGCAGAACTAGCTCAACATTGAATTAATCAACAAAACCATTTGGCTCACTAGAATCTAAGCCATTTAATTAATCAAATCAACGAAAGTCAGTTGAAACCATGGCTGAAACTTGCCAGTGCGTTAGACTCGACTAGTGGCTTAACTCCAGTGGCTCAACCAGTGGCGCAAAATGTCTCTGCCTGGCTCAACTTGGGGGCTTCAGCTGTATCAGTTTCACCGTGCCAGGTGGCAAGACCGGAGGATGTGTGTCAGGCGAGGCTGTGGTGATTGCTGATGTTTTCATTCATTGGGGATAACGTGGGATAACGCTTGAATGATGGAGTTGAACAACAAAAGTGTTGAAACTTGAATGAAGTGTTGGGATAATTGTTGAACTCATTGAAGTCTGATTCTAGTTTTGAAAGCAAGAGTGTGAGATGAAAAGAGATGATGGAGTTTGCTTCAGAATAAATGTATGATGTTGAAATGTATACAATGTTAATATGTTTGTATATGATATTTGTGTATCCATTTAATTACACCTCTCATTTTGAGAACAAATGTGCAAGATGAATAGATGATACAACATGTCCAAAGATGCATTACGAGTATTCATGCTTAAGATGGTATTTGGTGAAGGCAATGGTTGCACATAAGCATATATTAATTTATCTATCACATATAGTGATACGTAGTTATATATAAAGGGCAAAGCTGCAATTCAGGTAATTGTAGCTTTATATGAACAAGTCTGACACTGAACAAATATAGAAATGATAAACTATAGCTATATGAATTGCTTGTTCAGGTATGTTTAGCTATAGCAAGACAAAGCGAAAGAGATCCTACAGTTCTGATTCATGACCTCAAGCATTACCGCTTCGCCTTCCAGGGTTGAGAACGGTATGGAACGGTCCCACGACCTGGACCAGCGGATGAAATTTTCCAGGTGATGCATTTGTAGGTATCGCCACTGAAATATGGGCATTCAAATAGGTAGTGAGTTGTTCAATTTGTTTTTGTTTTAGTGTAAGTGTTTAAGAAGATTCTTGTAAGGCACCTGAGTTAAACAGGCAGCGGTCGGCATTTGCGTAGAGATTTAATGATGGGTGTGTCCGAAAATAGGAGCACTCTCAAACTTGAGAAACCACCATATGTAGTCAAGTCTTTGCAAAGTTGTTGGACGGGGAACGCCAACTGTTTGCGTGTGGAGTGCTTCGACTTTCGGACGAACTGGCATGTGCACAACAACTTGGAAGAGTAATATGGTGCGGACGACCAAAGTGCTAGGTTTTATTGCGGGTGTTTGCAGCAACCAGCCATCAATATCGAGACTTCACCTTTCATATTATACATGAGGTTAATGTATTTCATGGGAGATCCATGTTGATAACCCCCCATATTTGATGGAAAGTCACCGGCTATTTCCGTTCAAATTCCGGGTGGCTTATGAATATTTTGGATCTACCATTAATAGATTCTATCCCAGCCGTGTTAAAGTTCTGAGATCATTCACCAGCCTTGGGGATCCTCCAATCGCTGACGTATTCACCAGCATCCATGATGAACCAGCATTTTGCTCAATATTAAAACGTATCTAAACCATACTCACCGTTCAACCCATCATCAATCCATCATCAATCCATGATAAACTCATCATCAATCCATCATTAATCCATGAGCATGATGAGCTACTAACCATCATCAACCACCAACAACCGGCCTATACCAGCCCCCCCCTATGACCGTTTTTCACCGTGATCAGCCACTGCTCACCCCAGGGGGCTCTTGGCAACTGCTGGTTCGCCGGTGCCCTGAGCGTTCCGGACACCTGGACGCGCCACTGTTTCGCTGCTTGTTCAATGGTGTCCACATAGCCAAACCACCAACCGGTGTGGATCAAGTCGGGAAGGTATAGTGCTGGATGATAGGGGGGATGATGACGAATAAGAAAGACAAGATGGTTGGTGGTTTCAAGATTCTTGTTCATGTTATACCTGGTGATGAATTTCGAGTTCACGAACATATTTTTGTGTGTATAGATGTGGGAATGGATCAATATCGCGGATACCAAACATCGGAAAGGTGGTGAAAGGGCACCCACAGCGTTCCACGGCCGCATCGTATTATCTATATGTTTTTGAGAATAGAAGGATGCATGCAATATACGCGAATAACCAACCATAGTGCCTGGACAATATCATTCAATCATGGCTAATGGATGACTCTTTGGAAGGACTCTAGAGAGCATTTACTTTTCCTTCCCCTTGGATTTGGTCGTTTCTTCTCAATGGGCGAAGAACCGAAACGATTTTTTCTGGGTCATCGATTTTTCATGCCCCAGCAGCTCGCCTTGAGCCCAGCTGAACCTCCGGGATGGCGGTGAAACAAAATCATGCCCAGCAACATCTTCGGACCTCAGCTTCTGTTCCAAACTGCCATTGCAACTATCAACAAGGCGCCGATGCTATTATTGGTGAAACAGCCTATGTCAGGTTCCCCCGCATTTGCCGCCATCTTCAACTTGACCGGCGCCTATTTTGCTACAAGTTTATTTTTCCACCAGCTCGACCCAATGAGTATTTGATGCAAGTTGTTTAGACGCCGCGTTTGTTTCCTGAGAGTTCTTGTCGTTTGAAGAAAATTTAGGCACCAGAAACGCATGTTTTTTTTCCAGATGTGCGGTTTGAGGCACCATTTTGCGCCTGGGATGTAGGCAGGCAAAGCAAAATGCCGTGCGTAAGACGTGCTAGTGGAAGTAAGGCACCCAAAAAATGTCGTGCCTAAGATTTAGGCAAAGCAAAAATGATGTGCCTAAAATGCAGTGGGACAGGCGCCCAAAAAATGTTGTGCCAAAGATTTAGGTAAAAGCAAAAATGCTGCGCCTAAGACGCAGAGAAAGTTAGGCACACGAAAGTAAGTACTTAAAAATATGGTGCCTAAGATTCAGGCAGAGCAAAACTCTTGTGCCTAAGCCTAAGACGTGCGAGTGGAAGTTAGCCACCAGCACAAGGTTGTGCCTCAGATTTCGGCAAAGCAAAAATGCGGTGCCGAAGTCGGTTTAACCATTGAATATTATCAGTAACCCCACTCTTCACTGGTCGGTGCTTTCAAACATATTGCCATTTTCCCTAAGAATCCTTAACCAATGGTTGGTTGACTAATCTTTTTCATGACGGGGCGTTGAAAAACCACCAACCAGATAATGATCATTATCAACCACTATAACCGTATATATATAGATATATATATATATATATATATATACCCTAAGCTTCCAAATCCCAAGAATTTGCCGGGTGTAAAATGAAACCCTGTGTTTACCCGTGCTCGTGCCCAAAACCCAGGGTTTGTGAGTAAAACCTCGGGTTTCCCCTCAAACCCTTACTTTTCCCTCAATGTTGCAGGTGCAAGGACATTTCTTGGCCCTTATGGTTACACCGCTGAAGTGCAAGGGGATTTTTGATAGAATTATTCGGTATTTATGTTGAACAAATAGATTTATTTAGCTTTTTTTCACCAAAAAGTTCGGGATAGCTATCAAGCGATTTGTAAACCGTGCTCAACCCGTGATCTACCCGTGCTCACCCGTGATTTCTGAGTGTAAACCCTGTGTATTTAGGCCAAACCTCGGGTTTCCAACAAAAACCCAGTGTTTTTCTAACCCGTGCTCAACCCGTGCTCAACCCATGATTTACCCGTGCTCACCCGTGAAAAAAATCACGGGTTCGAGCCTCGAGAATGGATCCCTTTTGAAACGTTTTTTGTTGGTGATTTAATGAAATTTTGTGGGATTTCTTCACACGGATCAAACATGTTGCCCACATATCGAGCACAAAGAGGCCGCAGCAGGAAGCTGGTGGGATCTGATTGGGTGGATTTTGAACAAACCCAGGGTTTAGTATTAAAACCCCGGGTTTCAAGTGCCACCCTACGAAAAACAAGGTTTTGGAATCATAAGGTATATATATATATATATATATTATATAACCATTATTAACCACTAGTTAACCATGGGTTGAAACCACCAACCAGCCACTATTCACCATCGCTTAAGGTCATGGCCACAGGGTCGGTTTAGCCCGGCTCAGGTCGTAGCACAGCTGCTGCTTGGACTGAATTGGGAATGACTCGAAACAACGACGAGAGCTGGGGAAGATTTACCCATGGGGAATGAAGAAATGGCTGGGAGAATGGGGAATAACCAATGGGGAATGAACAAATGGCTGGGACAATGAACAAATGGCTTGGAGAATGGGGAATAACTTCCGACAATGTTTAAGGTGGGTTGAAGCTGGTTTTCATTTTCATGTTTTTTTTTTTCTCCGGAGGATGATAGTTTCTAATTGATGAACGTATTTTCGGACGCGGTTAATGTGGTGGACCATCCAAAAAAAATGTTGGTGACTACTACCTTGATACTTTTTGGTTGCTATGTGATAAACTTACTTGATGAAGCACTTGATGGTATTTAGTAAGAACATCTTAGCATTTGAATGGTTGGTCAATGGTAGCTTTTGCTGTGCCATGATTCGCCATGTTTGATTTATTCTGTTGGTTAGTATCGTAGATGCGGTGTTTTCTCAATTTGGGGGACCCCCGCAAAAGACTGACTGCCTTAAATGACTCCTATTGGGTGATTCGGGGGACCCCTAGTTTCAGAAACATCCAAAAAACAATCGCCCTGAAAAACCACCACGGGGGTGGCTCTCCGACCATGGCGGGAGTACCATGGCTGGTGCTTGACCGAGTGGTTGACCTCCATGGTTTTGACCGCGATCACTGGGTGAGCATCCAAGGAATCGAGACCATGGGTCACCATCCCATGGGCTTTGCCCTGTCCATTGTTGTTGACCACCCAGGATAGCCAACAAGGACTATGAGTAGCTTATGCTATGGGCCATGATTTCCACATGATAGGACCAATGATGGCAGGTTTATATATGCAGTTATGCCCGGAACCAGTGAAAAATCACTTAAAATGGACGAGAACCTAGCAGTAAGTATGATAATCCCTGGTTCGGCGTGCAATTGGCTGCCCCTTCTCGCAACATGTCGTGAGGCCGCAATTGATCGACCGGATTTGCGTGACCAAGGAGTGCGGCGGACACCCAGCTATGAAGCCTGAATATGCGTCCCAGAACTGATGGATCTTCATGAATTTCCACTGGAGAAACTGACCCAAAAAATAATAAGGCGCGGTCAGCGGTCGTTTGGATTCTGAAAGCTCGTTAGCTGATGACACGAAGGTATCAGGGCAAAAGTTATTTCAGCGGCCATTGATGAATCCAATCGTCAATTAGCTACTGTTTGATTAGATTTCATCAGGAGAAACCACAGGTGTTTGGCACCTCAAGTCCCCAAGGATGTTTTTGTTTCCGCCTATGCCCCATGCTGTTAGCGAACAGCAGCAATTGCCGACTCATTGAGGAACCATCAGCGGGGCAGAGAACAGCAAACAACAACATGATTGTCACCATGAAAAGGGCAAGTAACCAGCCGCCATTTTTCTGGCAACTATGTTGTTGGTTTTTGTCAAAGAGCATCATTGTCACGCCCAGCCGCCTTTTCTGTTGGTATCAAAAATCAATCCATCAACCAACTACTCATATCATCAATCTTATCAATCACAAACCGACACGAACCAACTACAAGGTTCACCCATCCAAAGGCTATAACTTGGAATACACGGCTATTTTACTATGAGTGTAGATATATCATATCTTCCATTTGCCTGGTAGTTACCCTCCTTATAAACCAGCGATACCCAACGACTTGGCGGGCCGGTCAAATGGGGCCAGCCTTGTAGTTGAGAAACTAACCATCCCAACCCGGGTAATGTGAAGGTAGGATTAATAACCCCCCCAAATAAACCCCCTCTGGATCGCTAGATTTCGGGGAGGTCATTTTTATCCTTATAATTTTAATTAGTTTTCAATTAAGTTTCCTTATTAATGGCTACTGGGGCATTCACTATTCTCACCACCCTCATGCTGGAGCTGGATCCTGACCCTCAATCCCCATGGTTCTCATTATATCCTTATCCACTTCTCGTCTCTCATCTCTCTAGGGGTCGATGACTCAGGGGGGTTCCCTTTTTCTGATGTATGGTCAGACCTTATTGACCATATTATGGGGGGGTTATTAATCCGGGGTTGGCATTAAACTACTTAACAACCATGAAAAACCACCAAGTAGATCAAGTACTTCATGGGTAGTTTTTCCTGGTAAAGGGCCCACCAACTAAATAACCATGAAAAATCTTCACAACTCTTAGCCGTTGCTGCGGCTCGAGCGGATCGCGAGCGACGATCGGATCGCGAGCTACGGGGGGGCGGGAGGCAGGTCCCTGCTGATGGATGTTGATGGTTCCCTTCCCCTTCACCATATTTGCCAGTGATTTGAGAATGGGCAGTTGATGGTTGATCAATTGATGTGGTTGGTCCGTAGTGCAAAGAGGGTTAATCATTATTGGCTAATCAGCAATGTTTTAGTAACATTTATATTATGATGGTTATTGAACAAGTATCTAGGTCCATGAATTAGCAATTGGTTATATAATCAATAGTGATTAACTAATCATGATTTAGTTCCATAGTTATCATCATTGTTAGTTACCGGTGTGTCATAGGGGGAAAATAACCAGTTATACTGGCTAGTAGGTCCACATTGGTAATCCAGCCACAGTTTAGCTGCGCGCATAGCTGATGATTTATCCCAAATATGGGTGGTTTAGGAATACTGGCTGGCGGGTTTAAACATTTTTGATTTTCTACATGTATTAGCAAATGCTTGGTTGGTTAACCATTTTTATCATAGGGGCTGAAACCACCAACCAGAATACGGATCAAATATTACCATGAAATGACGGGTTAATGATTGGCCAATGATGGCGGCATCATGGACTTTGCTCCAGCAGCAATGGGACAATGTGAATTGAATTCAAGGATCGATATGGCTGTGGGTCAAAACCCTGTACCTCTGGTTCCCCATCATTAACCATTATTTTGCCTTATTATTGTTGGTCATTAACCCCCATTATTGGTTGTTAATATTGACCCATAGCCATATGAGTTGTTATACCATTTCATAATCCAGCCTGATATCATGGCACAGTCGCTGACCATGTTTCTTTTGATCCCCAGACTTTCAAGATTGATTACTCTATATACCCTCTGGCAAACTAACCTGGAAGCTGAAAATCACCATTTTTATAGCTAAAACCATTATAGATAGTGGATTTTCCTCTTCCAGGTTAGTTTGCTGGAGTGTACGTGTTAGTTAATTGTGGTAACCATCGCTGAGTAAGGGTTGATGATGCATTGTTATGCTTCACAAATTGATCATGAGTTTTAACTTTTTACTATCAGCGAGTTTTAGCCTCTTTGGCCACACGTACATACATAATTAATAAACAAACAATTTGTTTGAACACATGGCCAATAGTCAATAGCATAATCCCGATTTCATCAACATTCAATCACCATCTCATTGTTTAGTCACCACACTTCGTAAATGTTGTGCTTCGGCCTTGGCAAGGCATGGAGCTTGCCAGCCTCCTGAAGGGCGAGCGGGTGCGCGTGCTCGGGGGTCGGAACTTTGAAAAGTCCCTTGGCACCGCTGCCACGGGCTGCAGGGCCCGAGCTGTTGAGAACTGTGGAAGTCGTGGTACTGAACGGTTGCCCTTTGGTAGTCCCTAAGATGGCAATGGAAAATCGCTATTTTTTGAAGGGAACCCTGGATTGCACCATCTATTATGATAGATTCTCTAATTGTTGCCATGGTACTACCAGAGGGTAAGCTGGTGAACTTGTTTTTGTCCACAAGTTTATGATGGACTGGTGCTAGTACATGACGCGTGGTGATTTGCATGATGAACATTGGTGTTCACAAAAGTGAAACATTCATGTTCATGGTGGTTGACAAGTATGACAGTTGTCATTCTTCACCGTTTGGTAAGCACCAAGAACAACATGTATCGTGAAGACATGGGTGTTTCAGAAAAATAGGGGACCCACCAAATCATTCAATATTAATCATTGATGATTAGTAACAACATGTAATAAAGCACCCATTCCTGGGGTTCCCAATGACCTGAGAACTCGTGAGAACCCAGATGTGCGACTGGTGACTGGTTCGCTCATGGTGTGATGACACCTTCTCAGGTGAGAGTGATGTGGACCACCATTGATCGGAAAAGCAGCAACAAAAGTGGTGGTGACCACATCAAACTGATTGTTCTTCACCCAGTGTAGCCAGGCCCAATCAACCATTTTTAGCCAGTCCAAACGTCTAAACTGCTATTTGCAAGGCATTAATCATGAATTCATTAGCCCACTATATACCAGTATTCACAACTATCATGAACCAGCATTTGACCATGTTATCTTATTCCCTTATAATCAGCCATCATTGACCACTATAAGAAGCCCTAAGTTTCCCCTCAGCATCTCACCACCCTCGAACAAACAAGGTTCCATGGCGGCATGGAAGGCACCATTGTCAGGGAACCCAGCTGCGCCGAAGTGGGAGCCCACCAACCTTTGGAATTGTGATGCTTTCACGTGGCGATGCTGATCGAGTATTGACTTCAGGGTTGATGTATGCTGATGTGTCGATTGCACAGCAGCTCAATGAACTTTGTAACTGGCGACTGGTCAAATGAGTCAAATCATGAATCCCATTGCCAACAGTGGGACCATGAATTTGATCCAGAAACTTCCACCACACTTCGCGGCCTCGTAAGTCTTGACCCACCCATGGAAGGCAAGGAACAACGGTCGGAAGCAACGGGGAAGTCGCGAGGAGGTGACCTGTCCCAGCACAGGGTTGCAGGCCCCTTAGTTGTTGTTTTTTTCTAATCAACCTACATCAACCTACATGCATAGTGCCCATAGAATATATATACATATATATATAATCATATTATATATATATATATATATGAGGTAGGGGGGGTGACCATGTCTATCTATCTATGTATCTATGTATCTATGTATCTATGTATCTATCTATCTATCGATCTATCTATCTATCTATCTATCTATTTATCTATCTATCTATCTATCTATCTATCTATCTATCTATCTATCTATCTATCTATCTATCTATCTATCTATCTATCTACATATGATATGTGTGTGTACATGGGATCTGTATTTGTAGACAACGTTGGCATGTGTCATTTCCATTTGTTCAGAGCCAAATGTATCGTCGATGACTTTCTGTACTTGTTTGGGATCTTGGATCGTGCTGGTTTGGCCCAGGTGGAGCCATAGTTCTACCATGGGAACTGGGAGAGGAACTGAGCCATGGAACTGGGCCGAGGTGGAAAACAACGAGGAAAGCAGGAGCTGTTGGTGTCCAGTTGCGCGGCTGTAGAAATGTGTTGCGACAGGAGGAACAACTCATCGCTAGGAAATGGATCGTTGATGATGATTCTCACTCTGGGAATGGTTTGTGCTCGGTAGTGAATGATTAAGACCCATAATGATAGATCATGGTTGAACATTAACCAAGCATCTACAGAAATGTGTTGTTTTACTATCACCGAGCGGGGTGTGACGGTACGCAGGTGGACGAACAGGTCAAATCCCAAACCGAGGAAGAATACAAGAAACAAGACCTCAAATCTCAATGTTCAAAACGTGCCACTGACTTGCTGGCACCTGGGATTCGATTTGTTTGTCCAGTCGTGCAAATCCTCTTCAAGTACTTCAACATTGAGATTTGGAGCCATGCGGAGTGATGTTTCGCAGTCAGGGTTTGATTTCATCGTCCACCCCCAGGAGGTCGCAGTTTTCCAAGCAGCCAGTTGTGGTATGGTTGGATGGTGTGCAGCTACGATGTTGGGAGCATCTTTGGGCCCTTCTCAACTATCGTTTTGCGATGGATTGAACGAGCCTGTCGGGCCATTCTAAAACCGTAGCACGTCAAGGAGACCTCCATCAAACCAACACCTGGTCCGAACTACGTAGTGGCTGACAACAAGGATTGTAATTTGGGAGCGCCCAAATCGGCCGAGTGCTTTCCGTAATATCTTGTCATTGCAAGATTGTCCATCTCTGCCACTTGGGATGGCTGGATCAAATATGAAAGCGTCAGCAAATCCAACAGGTTCAGTAAACATACCCTTTGATAATCAAACTCATAGCAATATAAGATGATTAGTGATGGTCATATTCCCAACAAAAAGTAAACGACCAAATGAGATGGTGCCAAGCCAGCTAGATGATTTTCAGCAGTTTGATTACTATTACTCATGCTTATCAACAACCATGACTGACCATGACTAACCAGGAGTATTGGCGGCTATTGCCAATTGATCATCAACCAATATCACCCATTGTGAACTGTTAACCACTATTCAACCCGATAATGATTGTTGACCCATACAAACCAGCAGTCAACACTAGTTTCCCACTAATCAGCCATTTATAGCCACCATCAACCATCCTGTGGCCAGGAATATGCGAGTGCAATTCGACGATGTTGCGACCTCCGGTTCTG
>VSDK01015859.1:578725-594661 GCA_009767595.1 Symbiodinium kawagutii
AGCAGGAATCAACGTGATCCTCACCAATCTTCCCAGGGCTCATGTTTTTGGACTGTTGTTCCCCCGAACTTGTTTTTTTTCTTTCGGTCTTATTTGGCGCAACCGAAGGTTGAAATGTGAGATCAGTCGCCCATATGTTTGTCAAAGGAGCTGTTCAACGCAATGAGTGGCAGCTTCATGCAAGGTCTTTCTTCCTTATATTTCCTTGCGTTCCTTCACGGAAACGTCGCTGCAAATGAACCTTTCAGGCTTACTAGATCAGCATTTCTTCATGATGCCAAGGCATATGAGCAGCGCTTGCTATTTCATTCCATCCATGTCTCGAAGTACAATTATATATACTATTTTATATGTAGATGAAATTCTATATGGACACGCACGTGTGTGTGCGTTCATTACCTGCAAGTCATCACATGCCCAGTGTCTAGGAGCTGCACTAACGGTTGTCAAGGTTGCTGACCGGAGGTAGTGCTTACAGATTTTACCTTCTCTAGGCTGATGGAATGGCTTGGTGCATTGCTTGTTACGTGTTTGTGGGCACAAACCTGTCAATGAAGACATGTAGAGATAGACCGACCAATGAATCAGCAGATGAACACAGACCACCATCGGAATCATTTGGGTACATATGTAATATGCACATGTTGTTCCTACACAGGGACACAATACATCCTACATGGTTCCTTTCGGGCCCCAATCATCTAAAACTAAGTGCTCCCAACCAAGACAAACAACTCAGCAAGTTCCGTGACTCGATGCTTTCGCTGACTCGTCGCCACCATGATTCCCCTGCGTTTGGATCGCTGGCAGTGCCATCCCTGCCGTTCCGCCCGACCCCTGGCGCCCGCACCACGGTGGCGCCCAGCGCCATGGCGCCGGCGCTGCGGGGCAGCACTGGGAGTTGCAGCCCTGGGCGTGGCACGAGGGCGACCCGCATGGGAGGCGTCCCTGCGGCTGGTGGAGGAAGTGAACCGACTTCGAGCGTGTCAATTGGGCAGCAGTCCCAACAGTCCCAGCAGTCCCAGCAGTGGGTTTGGTTTTTGTTGGTGCAGAATGATGGCAGAATGCTTTGGTGCTAGAAAAGCTTCACTGTGATGTTGAAAATGATTTCATCGAAAGAAAGAAGTAACCAATGAAAGCGAGGAAATCAACATGAATCGACCACTATACAGCAATGAAAAAAAAGGAACCACTGTACAGCTACTCTCGAGTTGATTGATTGGTTTTGGTCGGGTTTCGGCCGCTGAGGTTATCCCCAGGAGGAGTTGCTGGAGATGTTGAGTTCCATTGCTACGAAGGGCCCGGCAGGTGACCTGGTGGGCGGTGCCCATGGCAAGTTCGTTCCACCGGAAGGCGGGTGGCCAGCCGAGGATCAGAAGGATCATCAGAATCCACCTGTTGTAGCTGGCTATCCATACCCTTCCAGTGACCTCTATGGTGGGTGATCCTAAACAACGAGCTGGTAGAAACCAGCTGGTTACCTACTGGAGAGGTAGCTTGGAAGGGTAGGGTATGAAGAAAACACCTGTTGTAGCTGCTAACGGTTCGAAGAACATGGTCACTTTAAAGCCAATACCGGTGGATCATTGTAGTGATTCACCTTCCTATTAGCTGCGCAGTCGGCCATGCCCCTGATCGATGACTGTGGTTGGTCACCGTATTATGGTCGATGTTTCAGTACCATCCTTCATCAACCATGAACCGACCATTCACCAACCATCAACCAACCATCAACCAACCATCAACCAACCATCAGCCAACCATTTGCCAACCATTTGCCAACCATGAGCCCCAGGCAGTCCCCGTCGTTTTCTCTACGACTCCCATGGTTGCGTGAGCCCTGGTGCTCCCGTGGTCGCCTGTGCTGCCTGGAAGGAGGCAACAGCCAAGCACAAGCAGGACCGGTCAACATGGGTCAACCCCCAGGACGTGCAGAGGTATACAGAGGCTGGTGGGTTAATTGTGGTTAATAGTAGGGGATGATGAGCAACAATAGTGGTTGAACAGCCAACTGGTAGAGGTTATATAGCTTATATAGCTGTAACTGTGAAGCTTGGATACCTAAGTAAGAATCCATGGTACTGGGTTGTTGGGTGGTTGACGGTAGTATACTGGTTGGTGGTTTGATTGACATGTTCTATTTTCGCCAGTAGTTATTAACAATGGGTTGGTTGACTAATATTTTTCATGGGGGTTGAAGCCACCATCCAGTTATACGATCATCCTTTTGGATCATGATTGCCGGTGGTTCATCATGTTTGGATATGGGTGTTTCTCAAAATAGGGGTACCCCCAAATCATCCAATATGAAGAATTTATGAACCAACCAATTTCGGGGGTCCCTCATTTTGAGAAACCCCCATATTGTTGATATTTTCTATTTTCCCTAGTGAATAGTAACAAATGGTTGCATAATATGTTCCATAGGGGTGGTTCAACCGCCTGTTCATGGTTGCTGATAACAGGTGGTGGCCATGATGTTCCATGATGTCTCTCCAGGAAATCCTGGAGGATGCCTTGCTGCAGCTGAAGCAGCACGGCTTCGTGGTTTTGGAACGGCTCTTTGCACCCGAGAAGTTGCAGGCGCAAGCCCAGTTGCGGGTGGTGGGCAATGGTTGGTGGATGTTGGTGGTTACAAACTATGCTGAAGCAAGCATTGAGCTATGCAGCAGCAGCTTTGTAACCTGGATACTGGCGATATGAGTGGTAAAGAGGGGCTCAGCAGCTGGTTTCGAAGGGAAAACGAAGCAATGGCTCACCCTCGCTGTTTCAGCTTCGCAACTGGCTTCGTGGTGGACCCAGCGTCCATGCAAAACCATCAGCAGTTTAGTAGTGCTTTAGCTTGTAGCAGTAATTCGTGACAATGATGGTTGACAATGGTCTTGAACAATCTTGATATCCAGCTGGCCCATGAGGGTAGTGCTCACTGGTTGCTGCTTAGGTGATTGGAAGTACCACCTGGTTGATCATGCACTGGTGTTGAGTGAACAGCAACCTTGAATGAGGGGATGTGAGAAACAAGACCGGGTGAATGATGAACAATGGCCAGTGCAACCTAGAGGACCTACCAGCAACACAACTGGGGGGACAAACCCCTTAGGATCCAGACCGCTGTGCCGTGGTTTTTTGGCAGGTCTTGCTGGAAGATTTCCGGCGTCAACGGCAGAGTGGCCTTCCCACGGGTGTGACTTTCAGCCGGATGAGGGCTGAAAGAGTGCCATGGCATGGCGATGGTTTCGAAACGCCCTGGTGGGTTCTGAGCGTTGCACAAACCAACCAGGATGGGATTGGCCACCTTTGAGACAGAAGCAATGGTGAATTGGTGCCCCAAGGTACTTGAGAAAGCTCAAGATTTGGTTTTCTTGCTACGCTGTTCTTGGAAGCGACAGAATGCCAAGGTTGGAAGTGCTGACTGGTGCTTGTAGTACAGGATTCGATTGCTTGCCAATTCTTTGGGCCAGTGATTATCCTGCTAAAATCATCCCAAAGTGCTGGTACCACTGAACGGGGAAAGGGAGCTCCATAATTGCTCCCTCCTTCTACGAACGATACAAACGCATGTGCAAAGTACGTTTATAAGAAAGCAGGACGAAAGCAGGGACAGTGATTTAAACTGGACGGGAGTATGGATACCTCACTAAATATCGAAACTGGCTGGTGGTTTCAAACCTCTGTGACTTTCTCTAGTATTAGCAAATGGTTGGTGCATATCTAATTAGGGGTGTTTCAACCACCAGCCAGATCTAAATACCGATTTTTTCAAGATCTACACCAAAGCTCGAGGGCCAAAGAAAATGCACAAATGCTTGTTCATGCTTGGCAGTTCCCTGATTTGGCACGATCCTACACGTGTACCCATTGCATCATTGATAAGCCAAACATTTGCATGCCTCACTTCCTTTCTGAATTGCGTTTCTCTCAGGATATGACCATCCCTCCTTTCAACAAGATCTGGGCGGATGATGACATCATTTGTCATCCTCTCATCTTGGCACTCCTGGCAAGATATGTGCGAAACAGCACCAACATGAGTGAGGCCTCTCGGCCTCGGATTTCTCAGCTGCGTGTGGTGATAACCCTACGGAAAGCAGCACTGTTGGGTGTCCGATTTCAGGGCTACACCACTGAGTTTGAAGATGCATCGCCTGCATGACCATTTTTTAGGGAAGTGGCTGCAGCCCTTGGGAAGTGGAAGTGTCGGTGTGCCTACTGATCTTCGGATTCGAAAACTGCTACAATGATACGTGTGGTGTTTCAGCAGGCGGCGAGTGTGGTTTTTTGTGGATCATTTCTCTTGGCTGAGTCTTTGGCACAGCTCTACTCTTTTTTTCTCTGCCAACGATATCCTGTGTAAGAGACCCTTTTTGGCAATGGCATGCTCTTACTTTGTATTGCGAACCAAGCATTGATTGTCTCAACATTATTTGGCCTTGCGCCACTGCGCATCTTCCCGTTGTTGATTCTCAAATGACACCCGTGGCATCCCATGGCCAGGAAAAGTCTGCTGAGATGTCCTTTGCCCACTGGCTGGGTGACGGTGGCAACATCGAGATGTTCACCTCTGGAGCTCTCAGTGACCAGTCGCGAAACATGTTGTCATGAGCTGCCCGTCGCTGTGGCTGTTCTTGGTCAGAGGTGATGTTAGAGCTGTGAACTGGGTTGAACTGGAGCCAAAATGGCTGGTTACAATGAATCAACGTCTACAGCATTTCGGACTTCGGAATCAGGCTCAGGGGTAATTAACGTTCTTTTTCACGGGTCCGTATATGAGCATGGATGGATGTAATTTAATCTACCTCCAATGCGTGGAGTTCTGCCTCCAATTTGCTATGCTTAAACGTTTGCAGCTGGGTGTCCACACCCTTGGAAAAGGATAAAACAGCCTTGCCTAAGCCTTACTACCTGCCACATGTGCGTGCCCTTAGGCACAGTAATGCTGCCGGGTCTGGTCTGAGAACCGGCAGGAGTATGGCCAGGGCGCTCTAAAAATACCTTATAGGCCCACGGGTAGGCACATCCTTGCCGCGTGCATGCGCATGCCTTTAAGCAGATCAAATGCGCCGTGCCTAAACATTTGTATTTGGGCGTGCCTGCCTGCCATTTCGTTTGTAGCAGGATGTTCCTGAGGCACATTTAAAACTGTGGCCTGAAACTTTCTCATTGCATGTGCACATGCCTTTAGGCACCTAAATGCAAGAAAGGGATGCCTAAACAGTGCTGCCTGGCGCGTAAATGTGCCCTGAGGCCAAGTTATGCTCCCGTGCCTAAGCTGACACCCTGCATGTGCGTGTCCCGGGGCACACCTAGAATGTTGTCCCCAAGCGTTTGAACAGCAACAGGGCCGTGCCTAAACCAGACCCCAAACATGCTCAAACCTTGTTTGCCAAGTCTCGCTAAAAAAGCATCGGTAGTTGTGATTTGATACCCATGGCTCATGTCAGAAACTCTGTATCTACAAATGATGTGGTCAACCACTCCATCGGATTATTCTCCAAGTACTTAGCATATTCCTTTGTTTGTTTGTTGTGTATTGTTGTGTATTGTCCCCATATATACACGCCGTCGTGACTCATCATTCAGCAATGCTAGCTACCACGAATCATCAAGAACCCTCATTTTTCATCCATTATCGTCGTTGATTGCTTCCATAATTTACCAGGCTGCAGCATTGCGTCAATTTTGCTCCTCAACCCTCCAAGCGCGAGTTTTTTCAAACCCACACAGAAGATGAAATGCCAAATAGTTTTGAACATACGCATTTAAGTATTAGCATATCTACACATGCACATGGTGGTATCTACCATGATTAATGGTTACAACATGTTACAACCCTTATATTAAAGTATATAGATAACTTATATAACCCCATATGAATTCCTTCTTTCCACTGCTTCCCAGGTGCCGGTTCCCCCGAGCTGGACCTCCTGGTGGTGGTGGACACCCCACCTGGGGCGCCCGCGCAGACCCAGCACCGTGACACCATTCTGCCGGGGCCCTGTGCGTCGCTGGGGGTTCACATCCCCTTGACGAACATGCAGGCGTCGTGGTGGGGCGCCTGGGGGCCGAGGGCAAGGGGGGGAGCCTCCAAGGGCGTGCACCAGCTTTTGAAGCTTGGGGGCCCCTGCAAATCAGAATCATGGCAGATATGATTGGCATCTTATCTGGAGAATCAGGATCGCGTATAATGATAGGGCCTGAGAGGGGATATGACATGATGTGAGGTAGCAAGATGAAGAGAGGAAAATCAATGATGATAGGGGCTATGAAGTAATTAGATGCAATAAGGCAATAAGCATCATTTTCTTGGAAGGTTTCTTCTTTTTTCCCGCCAGTTGTCAGGTATAGAGTGAAACAATGGGCAATTTGAAGCATCAGCATCAGCATCACGTATTCTCACCACAGACTTCTACCAAGTTACTAGGTCAAAACCTCGGGTGACAAGTGGAACAAACATGACTTCCACATTCACACACCAGGTTTGACATGTTATAATCCTGATTGGAAACTAGATTTACAGTACGAAGCTTCACCGTCACTGGCTGTTCTCAGGCTGAAAATGGCTGATTGTAGTTACTCTTGATAGTCTATTGTCTACCAGTGGCTCATATTGATTGAGCAATCAATTTAAAATCATTGTCTAATCAATCACTTCGCTTATCATCAATGGGAAGCACGTATCTTCAACATGGATGTTTCTCAAACTACGGGTACTCCAAATCATCCACAGTCACTCCATAAACCAACCATAACTTTGGTGGTTCGACTTCAGAATCCACACGTTGACTCACAAGATCTGATGCTTCCAACGACACGAGGCCGAACCGCTGAACGGCGCCATTGGATTCTTCCCGGGATCCCACGTGTTGCGCGGGGAACTGGGCGGTGAGGGCAAGGCCATGGAGATGGTGGGCGCCTCCGCGCCGGGCTCGGTGATCTTGTACGACTCCTTCACGGAACACCGGGGCCTGGAGAATCAGATCCTGGACGCGATGGGGGAGATCAAGAGATGATGATCGATGATGCACATGATGAAAACCACAAAAAGGTACTTTTTTTGGTGCCAGCTAAGCTTGAACAAGGTGAAGTGAAGATTTATACCTTGGCATTGTTTGTGGTACAATGCATGAAGACACTACAATTTGTTGTGCGTGTAGAAGTTTTCGTATATAATGACAGGAAAGTACACACACACAGAGACATACATGTGTTTTTCATACATGTCAATGCATGTAGTTTGTCTATGTGCACGTTTGCACGGGTGGATGTTTTGTCTTGACAGCTGACAAAGTGTACATGAAAGACAAGACCTGCAGCAACGATATCATCATGAGTTGATGTGAGTTCAAAGGGTGGAACGTTGGAACCATCAATACAAAATCATGTGTAGGCGGTCCTTGTTTATCATTTGGTTCATCAGCTTAGGATGTGGTTGTGTTAACCATGTTTCTTTTCACAATTTGCTGGCCATTTAGCTGTGAGTCAAAACCGTGCCATACCCACAGCCATCATCAGCCATCAATTAGCCATTCATTTACCATCAACAATCATTAGTTAGTTAAATGTGCCACAAATTTCAATAATTTGCCATCATTGAACTACTGATTATAGCGATTTTGCCATCATTGAAGTAGTGATTATAGATCAATTATAGTCATATCCTCAACCATTTATGTTTTCATCACCTGTTCCATGCTGGCGCTTAGGAGTTCCGAAGCTCGGGCCGCCCTCTTCGCTTGGTTCCGAGTGCCGGGTGTTTACACTGGACACACTGAGGACAGGGCGAGTTTTCCCCCTGATTGCCTGTTGGGCATGGTGACAACCACTCAGTGAAAGGCAAATTGATAGGTCGACATTGACCCCGACTGACTTTGAACATGGCACTTTCCCTGGTGAGCTCAGCATTTTTCCAGTAGCCTTGCTTGGACATTCATCAGATTCAGCCATTGATAAACGCTAGGTGATTGACGGTCATGAAGTAGCCGCATGAGCGCTCATGTTTAGTCAACAAGCATTTTTCTGCCACGGTTACTTGCCACTAGCAGCCATCGCTCCTGCTTAGCCCTCACAATCATTACGGACAACCATATCGAATAGAAGCATGGTCAGTCAACGGCATCAGCCATGATTAAGCATGGTTTCAGACGGTTTTTAATGATTAAGTATACTATGACGGCTGAATATTAATCATTCGATAACCAGGGTTAACCATCATCAATCAGCATTGGGTTGGCTTTAGTGGTGAATCACGTTGGCCAGCATGGCTCTGGCTCATCAATGATTAACAACGCTCAGACGCTTAGCCACCAGTAGTCAACAGTATTAATCTTACCAACCAGTATTGGCAGGCTTGAATCGTGGTTAACCACTATTAGCCATTTTGAACCATCTTGAACCAGAACCACCCTGTACTAGCATTTATTAACATGACCAGACATTTTAAACCACAATGCCCCACATGCCAATCGTCATTGACCATCTTAGACCATGGTCAACAGCAGCGATAGCCAAGGTAGCCCTGGAATCACTGCCTAGGGTCCTTAGGAAAACGTTTTGTTGTATGAAGTGCTTGCACCTGGTTTACATGGTCGTGTCACCATACCTGTACAGCATTAGAGAATAGTGATACGTGAATGATATCTTGAGAATGTTCAAATGTGGAAGCAGACATGGGTTATTAATCTTAATCGCCATGTATAAGTCCCAATGAAAAAGCCTTGCACAAAAATTAAACATGATCAAACTATAGACGCAAAACATCAAGAAACGAAGACCATGGCGCTAGGAGAACTTCGGTCCAGAAGGCCTGCATCGCGGCAACGAATTCCGTCTCTTTCCCCCAATGAAAAAGCCTTGCACAAAAATTAAACATGATCAAACTATAGACGCAAAACATCAAGAAACGAAGACCATGGCGCTAGGAGAACTTCGGTCCAGAAGGCCTGCATCGCGGCAACGAATTCCGTCCCTTTCCCTGCAAGCTGCACCACCAGAGCTGCTGTTCACCACCAAATCAGTGTGATTTGGGTTCTGAACGATGCTGAACGTGGTTTGCATGGGGTGCTCGTCATGCTTTCTATGTACTCTACTAAAAGTACATAGTCTTCTGGCCGGCGGTGCAATTGGTCCGGTCCGTACCCCGCACTGTAGCTATGTTGCGGCTACACACTAATTGAACCCTTGCACACAAGAACCCCTGCTGTAGGACCTTTTAACGTGTGCATTGCAGATATTGCCTCTAAAGACAGTGTACTTGATACTTCCTACATCATCTTTAGACACTACTTCTTGGCTACCTGTATCAAATGTGTCATACATATACTCCTATACCTATCCCAGGCTGTATGCTAGAGAATTATGCCTATACTCCACCTATATGCTACTTATGTGCTACTCAAATTGCAAATTATATGCTACCTATGGCACACTTGTATGCCACATACATACCTTACAGTATATCTCACATCAGTAGATGCTACATACTGCCTGTATGCTACACACTGCCTTTCTGCTTTGTACATGCTGCCTTCGTGGCGGTCCATTGCGTTTAATGTACCTGCATGCTCTATAACCACCACCCATACTCCCCGACTCACACAACCACAGGTTCCACAACGACAGGGGGAGATGTGACTATCCATAGAGGGAATACTTGACATATACATTTACAGACATGCATAAGTGCAGACGAAACCAAAGGCCGCTGCGGGGAGCGGAAACGACAAGACCGAACCGACGAGAAATCACAGCTCACAGCGGGGGCGGAGAATCATAAGATCGCCATAAAGATCAGGCCAGATCAACCAGCTTCAACAAAGCTGAACCATAATCAATGATTGCTGATGTCCATCTAGCTGCAAGAATCAACTTGACGGGTGTTTCAATGATGTTTTGTCGATCGGCCATGTTGGAGATGATGGGTATTTAGTCCAGGCACGCTTTAGCAAACAAATCTTTACGTATAGAAGATCCCCCATAGATAGCTGGTTTTCCTATAGTAAAGAGCCATCTCTGTAACAGGCTGATTCACCGTGATGATCTCCCACCCTGTGGGCTCACCTGTGGACCAGGATCGCAGCACTAGCATGAAACAACCGTCATTGCCAACTAAGGACACCATGATAACTCATATGATAACTATTTTGGGCTGAGAATATTACTACTCTATATCAAAACAACCATTCTTACTAACCATATCAATGTTGATCACTATATCCTTTGGTAAATTAACATGGCAATGGAAACTTTACCATTTTGCTCGGAAAACCTTGGGGAATCGCCCGTTTATGGTGGCCAAGGTCACTACGTGAGGCCTCGACTGCAGGCGGTGGAACGAGAGCAACGGCGTTTGTGCCCCGGCACTGGCGATGAGGACGGCTGGAGCGGCGCCTCTCGGTGGGCCCCTAGCAGTTGGAAGGCGGGTTCCACACAAGTTGAAAGTGGTAGTTATATTGGTTAACAGTACTGGTTAGTGATGATACACCAGTTGGGTTGTAATACTGTGTTCAGAATCCTGGTTCAGTACCAGGTTTAAGTTGGGTTCTAATTGTACCAGGTTGAGAATACAATTGTTGATAAAGCCTAGTTTACTTAGACACATAAACCAACTGTTCGAGAAGTGGTTGGGGGCCCACATTGTAGGAATGGAAGCCATTCATCATCCCATCAGCCATGATCAATGAGCCAAGCTATGTCAAGCTCATTTTAGCCACTACCATCATCATAGATATCAAGCAACCAGTGGTCACCACTAAGATTATACATATGACGATATATATGAACAATATGATATGAAGAAACAATCATGACCATTGATTTGGTGGTAGTTATGGTGATCATTATGTAATCGCTTGAATCACTCATGAACCATCAATGATCCTTGGTTAGGATTATTAACATGGTGGTTTCTCAAAATAAGGGACCCCCCAGTAATAATGCACTTTATGAATCATGTAGCAATAAGCCGACCCGAACTTGGGGGCTCTCGATGGCTTGAGAAACAAGCATACGGTGGTCTCTCAAACTAGTGGACCCAAGAAATGGCTGGTATATTGCTTTGCATGGTTCATAAGTGGATGGTTTGGAGGGTCGCCGATTCTGAATCTACATTAGAACTTGTAGTGGTTATATAGTTTCTCTACTCGTTGTTTAACCATTCTTGATGACCCCACTTTCAATTGTTTATTACTAACTATTATTATATGATTACTATCAACCATTGATATTAAGCATTATCAACCATTACAAGCAGCGGTTGAGGGTACGAAGTCCCCTGTTCGTGCCGCTGGAGGAGTCTTGGGGCTTTGAACGAGGATCTCGCTTGGTTCCATGGACGCGTGTCCTGGCTCTTGGGGATCGCTCTGCTGGAAAATCCAGCATTTTTGGCAATGGAAAATATGGCTATGGGTCAATATTAACCATCAATATTAAGCAACAAGAATGGGGAAAACAAAGGTTAATGATGGGAACCAGGGGTACAGGGTTTTGACCCACTGCCATATAGGAAATCATCCATTGGTGCATTTTCAAGCCAGTCATGTTGGTTCACCTGAGGCTAGGGAGAAGAATGGTGACCATTTTGTCACAGACCATGACTACACACTATAGGTTATAACATGTTATAGCTCCATTATTCTTTTCGGAGGTCAAAAACATCTATGCCTTTTTTAGGCTTTTGGAGGCCCAAGGGGATAAGCATAGTTTCGAATGGTTCCCCAACATTCTTCGTCGTTTGTAGTGGCCAACCACTTTGCAGCTATTGCCCACATTTGACCACCAACTATATTTTACTATCTATACCAACCAAAATCTGCTACTACTAATGAAACTATGAACCATAGACCATCATAAGAAACTTGGCCATTGATGATCCATCACTGAACCCCTCACCTCCCAACGTCGGTCCTCCAAGGCTCCTGGGGCGAAGAGAGCGTGTGCTTCCGCTGCAATCGCACCGCGAAGGCGGGGATCAGCGCGACTCGCCCAGGTGCCACGCGGAAGGAGTGGTACTGCCAGAGGCTTGGCAGCACCGATCCACCGGGGCGGCCGGTGGCGACCACGTTTCGCGGCGGCTGGACGTGACCAAGCGTGACAAAGCACAAGTGATGATTATGGGCGCTGGATTTTGCACTGACATGCTGTTCCTTGAGGCTTTTCAACTAGAAAGATAAACAGATTTTTGAACAAAGCATTTCATTTCAGGATTTTCTTAGCCCTCAACTTTAGAAACACATACCTTTAGAAAAACATGCGACGTTTCCCCTGCCGGGGGTTGAGCGTTTCTCAGGGGCCGAGTACCGGAAGCCATGGCTCAGGACCTGTTGGGACGCTTGCGGTGGCATGCCCGAGCCCTGGCCGGGCAACGTCGCGGAGCCTGTGGAGCAAGCGGATCGCGTCAGCGAAGAGAGGCTTCAGGTGGGGCTGCTGGGGCGGGGGGCTGGGGCCAGGGGCTGGGGCTTGGGCCGCTCACCCTGCCCTGAAAAGTGCAGAAATGGCCGATGTTTGTCGCTCAGCTTCGCTGTCAGCTGGAAAATGTGTTTTTTTTTGTTCGTACATGATGCACAATGCCGGAGGTGCTGGTAGGAATTGTCCATGATTCAAAGAGGTTTCACACATGCTTAGCGACTTCCACCACGATAACGAATGAAAGAGATATTGTTCTTTTTGTTTCACAAGTAGAGTTTTGTTGCGCATCCTTCTTTCGAACGCCCTGAGATTACCACAGAAATTACACCAGGCAATTTTCACAGATGCCACCTACAGCGACAAAAAGCTTGTAGCTGAGAGAATCAGAATAGCCATGTGCCACAACATGCCACAACAAGTCGACGATCATCAACAATATTCCAACCATCAAGTTGTTGCTGAAATTCTCGGCAGGATTTCCAATAAAGCCATAGAGAAAGCGATGGCTAAATGGTGCTAAACCAAAATAAAAAACATGTAAAACCAGATAAAACTATATATAAAGCCATAACAAAACCATATAAGAACCATATTAAACCGTATTAAACCACATAAAATCCATATAAAAACCATTTAAAAACCATGTAAAAACCATGTAAAACCATGTAAAACTTATAGAAACTCCGATGCTAAACAACGGTTGACCCAGTCGTCGCAGGAGCTACAAGCGCAAGGCCTCAACATTACCCCGGGGCGAGGCCGTCATAAACTCACCTTACTGCGGGAACGAGGCGCGTTGCGGCGCATTTTGGGCGAGCGGAGCCCCCGGCGTGTTTTGTGGTGGCTTTGAAGGGGGGTGAAGGGCAGACTACTACAGGAGTGATGCGGGAAATGGTTGGGAAAATCTAGGTTGGAAATTTCCGGGGTAAGATGATGGTTGGTCAGAATTGATTGAAGTTCAAGTTCCGGTAAACAGGAAAGGGCTTGTTTTTGTTGTTTGTGGGTTGTTTTCGGGCTGGCGATTGCATGATGATTTGTTTGTGAAACCTACTCTTGAAACATTTTGACACCAACTGAAAGAATCCAAGGTCATCTCCAAAGTCATGATCCCGGGCGCCAGGGTCATGTTGCTGTCGGTAAACCCATGGCTTCACTGGAGATTTCATGTTTTTTTTCGAGGGATGGCACTTCAAGTTGAGATATGGTAAGACTGTCAGGGGGAGTACGGCTGAAGTGATTTGTGGAATTTTGTGGGTGCATTTCTTGCATTACCAGTTGCTTGGCTTGGATTTTCTGCAGATATCTACTGAATTTGAATGGCTATTCACATATTTTCATGCACCATACAAATGTAGTACATTAGAATTATATGATATATGTTTACATATTTATATAAAAATATATACGTATTTACATTTATACAAAGCCTATAACCATACTATATATTGATGAATATATATATATACATGTTCATTAAAAGTGTGTGAACTTTCTGTGCATAGCAAAGCAATGTGAAGTGGATATATGGATAGAGATATGAGCATGTTTGAACATGTGCACGCCTTTATAGATGAAGGAGTCCTGTGCCTTGCAACCGCTTCAGGGTATTTCCTTCCCGTTGATCCGTCCAATTCCTGGTTGGATGGCGTGAGCAACGACCCGCAACCGTCGGGATGGAAGGATGCCATGCGAAAAGCGCTGGGTGAGGTTCCACGTTTCGACGGATTCTGATGGGCCGATTTTCTCGATCGGAAAAGTGGACCAGAGCCTGGGAAAGAGCTGGTAAGAAGTCAGAGATGCTTGCGATCAAGCCCATCTCAACATGTTGTTAGGAATAAGTTGTTTTTCATTGGGTGGTTTGTTGCTAATGAAGGCTGTTGAATTCCCAATATATAAGTCGATCTCTTTAAATTCCCCATGCTATTTGCGAGTGTTTTTTTCAATTAAATTTCCCAGATCCTTTGGGTTTCAAAGCGGGTCTCTTCAACAAAGCTCACCATGGGAGATCCATACTTAGTAAGAACCTCTATTTTTCACGGTATTTCACCACCGATTTACAATGAGCAATTGATGGTGGTTTATGGCTGCGACTGAATCATTGCAAAGTTGTTGTTTTTGCTGGGAAAACATGGTAGTGTTCAAACTGTCCTGAAAGCCTCCTGCTGTTTCTTCCTATGGACGTTTCAGCACTTGATGAGTCACTAGTGGCCTCGGCCCACATAATTCGTGGCAGTTTCCCAACTGATGGCCAATCTTTGAAGTGGCGTAAGGTCATGTCATTTCCATTGAATTCAGCATGTGGGGTTTCTTGGATGCCCCCCGCAGCGTGTGAACTCACAGCCTTTCCACAAAATTCAGCAGATGATCGAATGAGAAGTCAAAAGCCCAAGCTGGCTTTTGGCCGGGCATCAATACTGCCACTCTTCCGCCGAATGGGCACAACCACACAACCCCCGCAAATGGGCACCCTCTCAGTTCCAGATTGGTTTGTTTACAAACCATTTTCTAAAAGTATTCTATGAGTCCTAAAGTGATATTCCAGCTCATCATCACTTGCACGCATCTCAAACTCATAGTCTCGAATTCCACTAAAAATTGCATCCATTGGATCCGGACATGCTCTTCAGAGCCCCCCTCCCATGACATGGCCGCCGTGCCAGGAACACGGCCTCTTCAAATCCAAGCAGTTGGTTCGTATCTCAGCACGTCGTGGCGTTCAACCGCCGCATTTCATTGGGAAAAAGCATAGAGGGGTTACCCTCGAAGGTTGGTGAAATCAGCATTTGCTTGGGATTTTTTTTATTGAGACCCATGCATATTCCGGATGGTTATTGCTGAAATCGTTTGGGGTCGAATCAAGCAGCAAGAAGATAATTGCACACATTTGCCGTCGAGAGGCAGTGACACCTGGCAAATTGCAAACCCGTTCACCAAATTTCAGCATCACTGCGCCACTGCGCTGTTTTCAAATGTTCGTCATGATAGATCTGATAGGGTTGCTTATTTTTGTGTTCTTCAAACTAGTGTAATGCATGCTTGGTGATTATACATCAATTCATTGTTGTTTTTCGTTGGATTTAACCGACAAATCTAAACCATGGCTAATGGGCTTATTCTGAAAGACGTTTATATTTTGAATCGCTTATCCTGAAATATTTGTGTGTTTTTGTTATGATCCCTTTGTTCCCCACCTGTCAGGTGAGGGTTGTTAGATTTTATCAGAGTTGACCGCGCCTCCTCCTCCTCCTCCTCCTTCTCCTTCTCGTCCTTCTCCTCCTTCTCCTCCACGACCAAGCGCGACTAGTGGTTGCTGCCGGACCTCAACCACGATCATGTATGCCTGCTGGTGGCTGCCGGACCTGAACTACGACCATGCGCGGCCAGTGGTGGCTGCCGGACCTCAACCGCGACCAAGCGCGACTGGTGGTGGCTGCCGGACCTCAACCGCGACCATCTGCGGCCAGTGGTGGCTGCCGGACCTCAAAGATGTGAGAAAAGATCACAGAAAGATTGTCAAAAGATATGTCAGAAAGA
>VSDK01015859.1:615945-648158 GCA_009767595.1 Symbiodinium kawagutii
GGTTCAGTCGTAGTGGTGATTTTCACAAGGTGGGCCCCCCTGTGAATAATAAGCCATTTAACCACCTTGTGGTAAATCAACTATAGCCTTTAATGGTTAAATGTAAGTTGATTAATAAGCCATGTAACAAGCTAGTTACATCTGCCATAACTGGTAGTTACCCTAGTTATAAACCAACTTAGGTAACGTTTAGGGGGCCCACCTTGCAGGGGATAATAACGAACAAGAATGGGTTGAACATGGTGGTTTCTCAGGGGATAATAACTGACAGTGGCTTATCATAGTGGTCATTTTCAGGGAAGAATAACTAACAATGGCTAAACAACTACTGTTCAGGGGTTTCATACAAAACTAACATGTCAGTTCATAATGGTTAAGAGTTGTTGTCATGAGGGGATAATAGCGAACAATAATGGGTTGAATATAGTGGTTTCTCAAGCCAGTTTGGGGACCTAAGTTATCTTTGGTTGAGACTAGTATTAGATGATTTGGGTGTACCAATATTTTGAGAAACAACCATACAGAGTGACATATACAGAGCTACACACATGCATATAGACAATGTCAGACAGAATATCAGATATGCATATACGTGTAATTCTACTACTGTTTTTTCTTGACATTTGCATGAATTACATCTTTGTCCCATACATACTCTATACACTATACATGAAGTAATTATGAAATGGATGAGTTCTCCATTATACTATGTGTTTGATATTATACGTCTATATTTGTGAGATTATTCATGTAGATACACACACATCTCTCTCTCTCTCTTTGTGCCTTGCATCCGCTTCTTGCTTAAAGGCCCGTGTGCAGGCCGAGCCTCAGGCGGCAAAGATGGCGTGGTGCTACCCAACTCCTTTCGCCACGAGGTGTTGGGATTCCCAGCGAACCTTGGGAAAAACCCATCCTACCCAGGCAGAAAGCCCAGGCTTGGCAGCGAAACTACCAGAAAACTGGAGTCATAACTGGTTAGTGATTGGGAAAATCGTTTGAACTGCATGGTGGTAGCTAAAATTGTTGCAGAAACTCCAAGCTCGAGCTTGGATAAAGCGTTTTGACTTATGTCTCTTGGGACTTGGAGCAAGACGGTAAGAACCTTCCGTACCTCACTCAGTTCTTGCATGCTTTGATCACCTGGTGGATAAGGCGCCAAACAGACACAGCTTGCACAGGGATGCCCCCAGGATGGGCATCAGCTAAGGAGTTGCCACAGGTCGATCCAGCTGTGATTTTGCCCAGCCCTGCATCAACGAACTGTCAAATCATGGTCAACCAGAATACCATTTGGGCCATTTCAACCATCAGGTAACCATCAAAGAACCATCCACTCGCCACGGAATTCGCCTTGAATTCCCCCATCGATTCATATCAATTCACCGCCACCCATGGAGCATCAGCAGCCGCAACCAGCAGTGCTCCGTGTTTTCCGCCTTTCAGGTCCGGCTTGTTGGACTATGCCAAGCGACGGCTTGACGCTTGCACGGAGGCGGAGCTGGGGACGGGGACTGCTGGGGACCCAGCCCTGGAGCTCCCTGGAGCTCCAGGGCTGGACAGATGAGTTTGTTTCAACCGAATTTCCCACAGTTTCGGTAGTCCTTAGGCAAGTTGGTGAACAAAACTATAGGGTAACTACCACCTCACCGAATTTCCGCAAGTTGTCATGGAAATGCTGGGTAGCGTGTTGCGACATGAGTAGTTTGTTATGGTGTTATGATTGATTGGTTTCAACTTCGATTGGTGATTCAGCAATCCTGAGGAAGTGAGGTTGGACCCAACAGTGCTGGAATGTGGGACAGAACATTACAGAATCAATCCCATGAGTACGTAGTTTAACCAGCCATGAAGCTCAACTGATCAGCTGACGTAGACCTTGACTGATTGAGCTGAGAAGTTCAACCATTGAAGTTTCCCCATCACTTGCTGATCAACCATGATCTTTGCAACTGAACCATCATGAAACCAGCATAGAAGCTTTTTGACCATCGTAATTATAATTAAATCCATCATTTTGCGCATCAGTCATTGCTAGTCAAGAAGTTACAGAACTACAGGGTTGGTGAAGGATCATCCGGCTGGTGGAGCGCAAGATACTTGCTATTTGTAGGGGTAAAGGTTGGTTGATGACTAGCAGTTAGCTTTAAGGAATAGGAAGAAAACTCTACATCGCGACCTATTGTAGAAATAGTAGGGGTTGACAAGGGATACTTAGCAAAGATAGTCGTGATATTGTTTAATGCTAAAGCACACCATCCTGGCAATTGTACAGGGAGTGATAATGAATAGCAATATCAAGTATACTGTACGGTCATCCAATTGGTAGCTGGTTCTTATTAGTCGGTTTAGCCCACTCATCACTTGACTTGGCTAAACCAACTAAGTAGCGGAGGGATGATCAACAAAGGATGGCTGGACATATGACTGACAGCTAGCTTGAGTGTAACTTCGAATATAAATATCCATCCAGCGTTGATTCTGGGGAGTCAATGCACTACCTTGAAAATTCCTGCGACATGTTTTGGGATTACCCGTGAATGGCACCATGTGTGACCCTTTTTTTGCTCATAAACTTTGCCCAAGAAATTGGTGGTTTCAACATAGTTCACCCGGGGCCAGCTTTGATTACAAACAGCTAGACCACCCTAACCCCCTGGGTTGCCGAAGCATGGCTGGTTAGAACATGTTAGAACCCTGGGTTGCCGAAGCATGGCTCAACTTCCCTGCGCTTAGCGCAGGCAGCTGTCCCAGATGTGGAGCAGTGTCGGGAAAACTGTCGGCAGCAGTGAGCAGGGCAACCCAGCACCGGGCCGGCAGTTGGCGTTCGGTGTAGTTGGCATTCGGTGTCGTCGGCGTTCTCGTTGTTGTTTTCATCATTGCATTTGAATCAATACCTAAGACTTGGCTTCATAAATTTAATCAATACCCAATATTTGACTGCAAAATTTAGCACGTATTAAGGCATATCGTTCTTCATAGAATGTCATAGAATGCAATCATTGTGACATTTATCTATCTACCTATCTATCGATCGATCGATCTATCTATCCATCCGTCCATCTATCTATTTGTCCATCCATCCATCCGTCCGTCCGTTTGTCCGTCCGTCCGTCCATTGATCTATGAATCAATACTATCAATCAATCTTATATGTTTTTTTTGGGGGGGGTTCTGGAATCAGATATTATACTACTATCAATATAAAGATACATCAAGATATATTTCAACGAATATTGAATCTATTGGGCACCAGCATCCCCGGCAACGACTTCAGGCCATCTCTTGTCCTGTCCCGTGAGGTCTTGGACACCTGCGGGCCGATGAGAAAAAAAAACCGCCGCGCAAGCTGCGTGGTCAGCGGGAACCCAAGCTGTTGGTTGGTGGCTGCCACGAGGTCACCACGTGCCGGTGTGCCCCGTTTCACCAGCTGCAGCTGTTGGGTTATGGCTAGGGTAACTACCAGTTGTGGTGATTCAACATATCACATATCTAATATATCTATAGTAAAATGGCCTTTTAAATCAAGTTAGAAGCAGGGACCCAGCTTGAAGAAATCGCTAGTATGGGAACAGTAATCAACAGTATGGAATGAACATGGCCGGGATAGTAGGGAATAAGTAACGATGATATGTGGCTGCTGGTTTCAAGTATTTGCCTATGCTTCACACTACTTATTGGGACAATTATCTAATCAGTCTTTTTTGGGGGAGTTGAATTGCAAGCACGAAGCAGTAAGAACTACAATACACATGATGAGACGGCCAGTGGTTATAGATGGTGGATGATGGTGGCCAGCATATGGTTGAGAATATGTTTGACATCGGTGTGTAACAATGACACTTTATGACGATTACACCATGACTCATGACTCGTGATGGTCAAGAAATGGTTGGTGTTGGATATACAGCTGGTTGATGATTGCTGTGGTTACTGATGATTAATTGTACTAACTTTGGTCAATCTTGTTAAGCAGCTTCTTGATCAGAAAAAAGCCATCATTCAACAAAAAGCCATGATTTTGCAGGGAAAACGAAGCAAGTTTGTGGCAGCAATGGTCAATTACTAAATGGGCTTCAATTCGCACTTAAGCCTGTGCAGAACCCTTTGGAGATCCCAAGTGGTAAGTCTTAGATTTGAATCAAAACCCATTTGCCTTCGAAAATCCCCCCCATGCATTATATACTAATGTTGACAATTTCCGCCCAGGGGTGAATAATGGTGACCCACTACTAAGTTTTCACCAATCCCGAACCCATTTGGTCGTTTCTCAAACAAAAAAAGGGTCCTCCCAAATCATCTAATATTACCCATTTGTGGTAACAAACCAACCACTTTTGAGGTTCCCCTATTTTGAGAAGCCCCCGTATTCAGCCCATTGTTGTTTGTTGTTATCCCCTAATAGTAATATAACTACGAGTATTAATGTCAACCGCCAAATAATATCTTATAACCACCACGAACATATCCATATAGTTCATTCAAACTGGTTCTAAACCACCTGTTGTCGATTCCGCTAAGAATAGCCGCTATATTATGTTCATTCAACCCCATATTCAACCCTAGTTATTACTCCCTAATAATAACGATTATGATCTAACCATTAAAAAACAACCATCACTCCTGTTACTCATGACTCCTGATTAGTATTCCTCCGTATTCAACCCATTATCGTTAGTTACTTCAAAACCACTATATTATGTTCATTTAACAACACATTCAACCCATTATTGTTAGTTATTACCCCCTAATAACGATTATGATGTAACCATTAAAAACCACCATTAGTATGTTGATTCAAAGCAATTCCTCATGACTCCTGTTGAGCTGACTCCAGGAGTTGAATCCCAACGGAGTCTATCACCTGCGTCTTTGCCATGCCGGACAGCACTTTGGGCTGCAGTGTTTGCCCGCGTTGCAGGGGTGGATGGTGGTGACTCACGGCTTGATGGATGGTTAATGGTTGGTTCATGCTTAAGTAATTAGATGTGTTTGTGAATCGTGCCTGAAGTAAGTTTCTTTTCCTATAGTGTCTATAGTGGTTGGGGAAAGGCAAATTGATGGAAAGTGCTACTACTTGCCTCAAGTAAGTTATTTTTCCTAGTATCTACAGTGGTTGAGGAAAAGCAAATTGATGGAAAGTGCTGTTACTTGACCCTGTACTTAACCATCACTTAACCACCATATATACCACCATTACTAATTGGTGGTTCAGCAATCGTTCAGTGTGGTGAGTTCATGGTTGCCTCCAATCCCATCTGGCCACCCTACACTTGGCAACCCAGGACCGGCATCCGGCCGGCTTTTGAGCACTAGTATCAACCATCGTTTAGCATTGTTATAAGCTATACATCATCATCATTCGTTAGCATCATCACCCATCATTTCTATTATCAACCACAAGCTACCATGAAACTCAGATTATGAACAACCAGATCATTTAGCATTTGGTCCCGCAATTTTTGTCAAATATGGTAAAATTCAAGCAGTATAAACAACAGTTATGATCAACCAGTATGGTATAATATGGTATACATTTAGTTAATGCTATGAATATGCTTCAACCAATAACTAACTATAAATAATCAACCAGTGCTTACCATGACTAAGGTATGAACCAACCAGCATGACCTGGCACAGCATTTCTGCATGTGAACCCATGGCAAGGTGGCTGGACCTGGCGGTGGACGATCTCTTTCCCACTTCGCAGGTGAGCGCGTTTGTGGCTTCACAGAGATGGGTTGGATGATGGGTTTTGACGGGTAGGTGATGGTGAATTCATGGTGGTGAATGATGATTACTTGATGGTTAATGGTGGTTGGCTCATGGTTAACTACTTAGTGGTACTAATTGATGTTAATTGATGGTTGAAATTGATGATTGTTGATGGCGAAGAATGGCTAATCTATATGGTTAATTGACGATTGGTGCTAGTTAGCAATTCTTTCTATATGATTTTGTGGCGACCCAGCTGTTCGCAAATGTGCTGATCGCCTATCGCGAATCACTCACAATTTTGGCCGGTGTATCGATATGGATCTACCATTACCCATGACGAACGTTTGATGGTTATGCGATGTTCACTTAGACCCACTTTTGAGATCGCTCCTTTGCTGTTGTTGATAAGCTATGTCAATCTCATAGTGCTAATCACGGCTGATCACGGATCAATAAAAAGACAAACGCTGCTTATAGCATTTTGACACCATGCTTCACCATATAACGGTTGATCCATTGTAAGCAGCTTCATATAACTACATTCTTACAACCATCGGTTGATCTTGCCATCTAACCATGCTTGCCACATGGGTCATGACAACCATGGTGGGTTGATCCCTGGCCACCCTCGAGGTGTGCGAGGGCACCAGCGACGGCCGCCTCGTAAGCTTCTCACGGGGGGGCAACTTGTGCTACTTGGGGGTGCCACGCCACCGCTGCGGGGTCGCGCCCGTGGTGCGCAGCGTTTTTGAGTTCTGATGTCCCAAATCTGTGGAACATCAATAGCCTTGCAGACAGCCTGGTGGTCGACTGGATGACTGGATGATACTGAATGCCTCTTGTGAGGGTGGGGGGATTCGTAGAACAGGTTGGGGGATGAAGCTGGATGAAGCTGGGGAGTTTCTTGACCAGATGTGAAACAATACTCAGATGTGTCGCATGTCACACCGTCCTGGTATGGCTGCCATGAGCACTTCATGAGTTTGACCCCTTGGGCGTTGAATCAGATTTCGTGTTGCATCCCGGATTTGTCATGCTGATACGGTCATCCAAACGTGTCAGGGGTTCTTGTGGATTCTTTTGGCAGGTCTGATGTTTGTTGTTGATTGGGTGATTTTTTTGGGGGGATGGTCTCATATCCTGAATAAGGATCATGCCCGGTACAGTGTGGAACCATGTCCACCAGGTTCGTACTTGCAACGGGCCGGGTTCAATACAATTTGTGGCTCAAATCTGGAGCCAGTATCCTGGCTAACGTAGATAGATATATGGGCAGGGCTCTTAAGTCATCACCGACCATCCAAGAAGGCTTACAGGCTTACTGTAGGTGAACATCCCAACAGTGTGACTAATTTGGTTTTGGTCATTTAGGGGATGTTCTGCAGGGGTCCTTGACCCAGAGCCATGTGACCCTTGAGCATGAATGCATGAAAGAAAGTAATCATACCAATTTCAGGCTAATTTGTATAATATGTGCAGCATTTCAGTCTAATTTGTATAATTTGTGCTGTCAAGCATTCACGATCAATGAAGGTACGGGTGCAAAGGAGAATGCAACCGCACTAACAGGTCACAGAGAGCCGACACGTGGATTCACAGACAAACTGATATGATGACCATGTTTGGTATCGAATATGATTCTCTTTCTGAAAGTTGCGTACCTGATGATGAGCATGCCGAAAATAGTACGTTTGTGAAAGGTGTAAATATGCAGCATTTCGCAAACCATATGGTTGACTTTGCGATGGCTTTAAGCATATGGTTAACATATGGTGTCAATCATTAACCATCATGAGCCAATCATGATCACCCGCGATTGACCTCCGCCATGGCCTTCACGAACGGTGACTCTCACAGTCTTCACTGGGACGATGCTGGCGTGGTTCGGGGCGGCAAGTTGCCGGGATGCGCCTGCTACCAGCCGCCTGTGCCAAGGCAGGGGCACCATAGGATCCATGGGAATTTCTGCGGAGAATCACGCTGTTTAGACGATGAGTAACATGATTCACTTGGATTAACATGCTAATTTCTGTGGCTAATTAGCTAATTCACTTGCTTGACATGGTACTTTTGGAGAAACATGGTTGTTTGAGAACGTTGACTAGCTGCTTAACATGGTCAATCAAGATATACAAAGTGGTTGATGACCAATTAATCGCGGTTGAATGGCAAAAAGTGAACCAATCATGCATCAGATATCCTAGGGCTGCTCGTCGCTGCTGCAACCACTACATGCCTGCTGAATCTGGGGCTCACCCCAACTGCTCACCGGCGGACGACTCTTCCGCGTTTTGTGTTTGCCCTCAGGGCCTTAATGGTGCAGGGAATAGAGGGTACTCGGTGAGGAGGCCTAACAAAAGATATTACTGTAGTAATTTATACTGTAATCATGGTTAGTGACTATATCACCAGTTTCAATCATGATCAAATCTCTGTTTTTGAAGACAGGGACCCCGAAACTGGATGAAATTGGTTGGTGGCTCCCACAGAGCAATGAACATGGAATCATGTTGTAATAATAATGTGTGGTGGTTCGTTAGTGTTGATGATAACGGATATAGTTTTTACTTGGTGCTTGATCATGGCATGCCATTGCTAATGATGCAGGTTTATTGTCATTGATTATATGCTCGGTTCCAAAGCTGGTGAATTGTAGAATGAAAGTGACCACTGGTCACATGTGGTCAAGCTGATGCTGATGATGATGATGATGATGATGATGATGATGATGATGATAGCTGCACTATGAAAGTCGATGGTGGTTGGTCATGGTCAATGATGGGTTGGTTGATAGTTGCTTGACTCAACTTAAGATTTTGGACATGCCATCAGGTCAAACAACTTGTATGCCATCACGTTTTGACTGGTATGGGTGGTTGGTTTACTGAGGCATGAAGCAATCAAATGATGCGCATTTTGTTGTTGGGTCAAAGAGGCATACGAACAATGGAGCGAATCATCATCGTTGGTCAATCAGCTGGATGGTCCCCTATTTTTAGCAACCACCATTATAGAGGTAAACATCAATAAACCCACCAATGTTGGGCGACCTCTCTTTAGAAACCACCACATTCAACCCATTATTGTTAGTTATCATTCCCAAATAGTAAACATCAATAAAGCCAACCACAAATTTTGGGCCATTTATAGAAATCTGGTTGGTACTTTCAAACATTTGTTATTTTCCCTAGTGACTATTAACAATTGGTTGGTTGACAAGCATATTTTTCATACGGGTGGTTCAACCACCAACCAGTAATAAACACCACTAAACCCCATGGTTTCAGCCCCCATGCGCGGCTGCTTCACCATGGCTGCCAGACCTGTGACCTTCCACGGGCGGCCCGGCGTCAGCGGTGTCAGCTCCCAGCTCTGCACGGTGTGCAACGCTCCAGCAGCAGAGCACCGGGATTTGCGCGGCTGGCACCGCGGCGGGATGGTTGGGGGGTTGGAATTCACCGAAGCATTGATTGGGGTTGGTGATGGCAACATGGTGGTTGGTTAATGGTGGTTAATGGTGGTTGATGGTGGTTAGTGGTGCTGGATATTGCTGGATGATATGGTTGGTGGTAAATGTTGGCAGCTGCTTAAGTGGGGAAGAGTGGATCTCTAGATGTGTGTAAACATATTGTATATTTGCGCTGAAGTTTTATTTGCAGGACGTATGGATATATACGATGGGTAAAATGATGTCATGACCAACTCCTAGAGAAGGCTATGGCGTTCACGTTGGTACTTCTTTATTGCTTTCACTTCAATAAGAATTGTCGTTGATATTGGACCAACAACACTTGTGGAGATATCCAACAGCCAACAGATAATATTTGATGCAAACTCATACCAACCACAAAATTGGCAGGTATTTTTGGGCAAAACATGGTAAAACCATGTTCATTGAAAATCGAATCATTTGAACTGCGCAGGCGTTTCACTCCTAATTTCAATTGCCGAATGATGTTTTTTGGATATTAAGCATTGCTGCTCAAAATTTTCTTTATCTTCAGATCGTCAAGGGAAGGCAATGCATTGTTTCAATATACGAGTGATTAGCAGTTCTATAGCCAATTGGCTGAAGAATGTGGAGATGTACGGAGTTGCTTATGGAGTGTGCATATACTGCAATCAACAATGCTCAGATGAACTCAGATATTCCTCTATTTCTAGTATACATACTACATATTTATCTATACATATTTATCTATACTGAAATATTGAATATAATTACTTACAGGTTTGCATCAGCTGATCTTTGATTCTTGAGCAGCTTAATTGTTTCTGATGTGAAGAGACTACTTCTTGCTTGTTGGCCAGTATCAACCTGTCATGCTTTGTGGCCAGTGTGAACCATGATGAAGCATTGTCCGTGGTTTCATTTATCATGCTTAACCATCATTGCCGACATCACTCATCATGATTATTTCATGAAACATCATTAGCCATCAATGAGCCATCAATCAACCAGCAATCAATCAGCCATCAATCAACTGCCAACCAATCATCATTCAATCAGCCATCAATTAACCAGGAGTCAATCCTCACTCAACCATCAATTCAACAGGATCATGACCCATCACACATGAAGTCATTGGTCATGACCAGCCGTTGCGCCATTGCAAGCGCCGTTTTTTGGGATGGCATCATGTTTCAACTGGACGGGCCGGCATCCAGCGATGACTTGTTGGAGTTCAATATGATGTGATGATAAGTGATAGGGCAATGGTTTGCCTAGGTAGCTTATAGTCAATTATCACTTATCGGCTTAGAATTGTTGGTCGAAGGATTTGGTGAGTGAATGATATATCGTCATCGTGACCAATCATCACGCTTCGTAGCTTCCCAAAAAGCTTCTCTTGAGTTTTGCTTTGCGTGATTCAGAATGCGGAGCTGTGAAGATCTGTGAAGTTGGTGCCCAACTAATTGGGGCTCTGAAATCACAGAGGCATAGAGGAGATGGAATGCATCTCTTCTTGTTCGGCCACAGTGAATATTATCGCTGGTAAGAGAGGGTCTTTGACAAGTTGACTCACTGTACTGGCTTGCAATGAACTGCTTCTAATTCAGCCACCGCTAGTTGTGAGAGTTGATTTATGTGAATAGATTCAGTTGGTGGTTTCTCAAAATAGGGGTACCCAAAGTTATGGCCAGTTTATCACTAAACATGATTTTGCAACTGGATGATGACTGGGGGGTCCCAAAAATGACTTGAGAAACTCCCAGTTGATGATTCGGAAGGATTTTTGATCAGGATTCTTGACCAACCATCAGTTGAAGCATTTTGATGATGATGATCATAAGAATTGATGAAGAAGAAGATGATGATGATGATGATGATGGTGATGATGATGATGATGATGATGATGATGATGATGATGATGATGATGATGATGATGATGATTCTGACTGATTCCAGTGGACGACCATGCGCAAGTTGCAGCCCTGGTGAGGTATGAAGCGGCCCTGGCTTGGCTGGGGCGCATGGGTACCAAGCGACGGCCCAACAAAGGTCGACAGAGGGAGCAGTTGGGATTCATAGTTTTAACAAGAAAGATAGATTCATTATTGAAGTGATTAGCGATTAACTACCAACAAAATGATTAACCATGATTTACTATCGGTAGATTGGAATTATGATTAAGGATTGGATATCTAGCTTTAGTACTGTTAGATGTGAATTCATCACCAACGATTGGGTTTGGTACTAAGAGCTCCGGTAAACACAAGCTGCATCTGTGACCTGTCGCGAGTCTTCCGAGTGTGATTGATGTTTCCAGCTACGAATGCTTGATTCCCCCTTCTAGGTTAGTTTCCGGGAATGCAATTGATGTTTCATCTATAATTCATTGGTGATTCCTCTACGAGACCATGGATACAGGATGAATTTGGGACCGTTCATATGGGATCATATGGGACAACTTCATATAATTCATATGGGATATGTTCATATAATTCATACGGAATATTTCTTCCTATTATTGTTGGTGGAAATCCCCTATTAGTTGGTTGATTGAGAGCTTGACTCATGGCCATATGGGACCTGTATGGTCAACGTTTCAACCCTTCGGATGTTTCATCGCCAGAACTGCCGGCCGAGAGCCAGCGCTGGGAGCCGCAAAGTGCTGTGCTGTGGGCGCTGGCGGGTGGAGTTTTTGACCTCGGTCCCTTGGCGACAGGTGGCCATGGCCATGTAATGCCGTGGCAAGTGGAAACATTTGGCAGCAAACCAGGGTGAGTTGATGGATGATCTTGAATGGTTGATATTAGTTATTAATCAGTGGTTATTAATGTGTTTCATTAGTAAATTCGGAATGATGAAATGTGTAGAGTTGTTGATTGATGATATGTGTTGGTCACTGACAATTCCAGTTTGTTTTGGGTGCATGGGAATGATTGGGAATGATTGGCAGGAGTGATCAGGGAGAGAGGGAGAAGCAAGGTAATGATGTTGACAAGGTGGATATTCGAAGGGTTGGTTGGGGATAAGGCATTTAAGAGAAGTATGGGAAGAATTGCCGCGCTCAAGTAAGAAGAGAGTGGGATTGGGAATGTGTCCAACTAAATAAATTGGCATGTTAAATGGTGATTTGGATTCGCTATACCCTGTCACTGGGCAGACATGAGCACTGAGAGAAGGGGGGAGTACTCTCAGAAAATATGTGTGGGTCAAAGCCAAATGACCATAGTCACCAACAACAGTCCACATCCAATTCCTTGCTGAATTTGCTTCATGCCATGGAACAATGACGCAGGACTGCCAACAACCAACCAGCTAGGTATAAACCTTAGTAGTGCTAATGCGATCATCTTGGTTTCTGATGGATCCCCCAGAGCCAATTCGTATAAGATGACCAGTAGATTTCAGAGCTGCTTGGTTCCGCCCAGCCTCCACAGCAGCCCAGCATTTTGAAGGACCGCCGTTGCAACAGTTGGGCTGCCTCGGGTACTGGAAACCGTACTGTATTCTGTTCGGAACCAATCATTGCAAACCACCATCCACCATTGCCGGCCAACCATTGACCACCTATTACTTACCCCAACTTGTCAAACAGAGGGTACCCTGATGCTGTCGGTTCTGCTGAGTCAAGGAAATCCAAGGGAAGACTATGACGGCAATGAAGGCCAGCGCTTCCAAGTTGACAGATGTGCAACTCTTCGATGCCTTGGGCGTCCGTCCTACGAAATTTGCATTTACTTGTCATCATTGAGAGTACCGCAAAACTCTTCACGGGTGCCAAACTGCGAGAATCAGATGGAGGCAGAGTTTTCCAGAAGTTGAAAATAAAGATGTGAAAAGCCTAAAGCTACAGATGTGGCTGCCCGAGTTGAGACGAATCTCATGTGACTGGGGATAATGCTATATATAGATTGATTCGTTCATAAAGTGCCTTATATTGGGTAGTCAATCAGCAATGGATGAACCGATGGCGATTGGCTACGGCTGATCTATCATTACGTCTTTGATTGGTGTTCACCTTGCTGCCCTGCAGTCCGTTTCCGCGGAGACCCCGAGCTGGTGTCCGTGGTGTGTGTTACCAGCCAGAATAGGCCGGGGTGGTGCTGGGTTTGGTAGGTACCGATGCCTCACTTGTCATTGTCACTTGTGATTGATGTAGAGGAGAGCAGGCCTAGAACATAACATGAGCAGATGACTTTTGCAGGAAACTGTCAGCTGAAGCCTCTGTGGTTGGAAGGGTTTCTCATTTTGGAAGACCCTCTTGACAAGGTCCGGCTGTCGACAGGTCAGACTTACCACAATTTTTCTGAGAGATGGTGAGACCAAGATTAGTTTGCCAGAAAATGCGGGTTGTTCTCACATATCATTGGCCAGGAGGCTGTCAGCAATTACCTCAGTTTCATTTTGCAGTAAGGATGACAAGTTCATCCATCCCAAGCTGTGAAGCGGTCACAGGTTCAAAGCAAAACCTACAGAAACTTGTGGTGTTCAGATCCCAGAGCTGTTCAGATCAGATTTTGACCGTCAGTTTGTTCCACCTGCGCAGCAAGGGATTTTTTTCAAGTCACCCAGGCACCCTTTGATAAGCTGCAAAACGCGCCTTTCGACACTCTGCCCATGTCTGGCACCCATGGGTCTCCGGATGTCGCTAGTGCTTCTCTTTGTCGTAGCCAGTGTGGAGGCACGTCTTTCACCCCTTGCTCTACGAGAATTTCCGGCGACAAAGCTATGCCACCAAAGAGCTCATCGTCATCGACAGTGGCGCGGAATCATGGCTGAAGAGCGCCTTTTTATGGAGACTGGTTGGTGGTTCGATCATGGGATGATCACTAACAACAATGGCTAGTAACCCAGACTCAGCGGTTTGGGACATGATGCGAATCGGCGATGACAGCTGTGATATAACATCTTACACCCTATTACAACTAGGATGAGTTAGCCATGGTCGGGTGTCCACGGGTGTGTTGGGTGTGCCATGAGGAGCCATCCACATTTCTATTGGAGCGGAAGGCCGAAGACGCGGCTGTGTTCTACTACTTCTTCAAGGCTTGGCATCGAAGAAAGCCAAGGCTGAAGGTCCGGCATCGATGGATTGGTTTTTCATCATGGATGATTTTCTACTGAAGATCACATTGAAAGAGGCGCAATGCGAAAGTACCCACAGATCCTCGAACATGTGCCAAGTGGGTTTTTAGACCATGCACAGGTTCAAGGTATTTGGAACAAGTTGCGTTGCTGGTACCAGTTGCGTTTACGCTTTCATTCGTTGTACGACATATACAGTACTGAGATACATGATGTAGTACCTGATTTTGATGAGTTTGTCTGTGTGTTGACATAAAGTGATTGCATTGAGATGATGTCTGAGCTATAAAAATGTGTTTTGGTTGTGTGGGATTTGTTGATGCCATCTTGAAAGTTAGCAGTTTGCACAGTTTGCCTGAAACATGTTTGCTCATGGACCTTTAGGATCCTCAACTAAGTAGGTGTGAACTTGTGCCGTATGTATTCGCGTGCTTATGGAATTATGCCTTTCATTCTGCAGATCGCCTTTTACCTTGTGCTCATTTTCTGACCGATCCCAGTCACTTAATTGATAGCTGATATCCCAGTGCTGGCCCATGGCCATTGCGATCATGGATGTGCCACAACAGAACTCGGACACCGGATAATCTTTCAGCAAACCCCTTCGCGGATGATGACAAGTAGCACCACTTCAGAAAAATCACCTTTCCTGGGCTCGCTGCAGCCTCACAAGCCAGGAGCCCGGGAGTTCCGTGGCGTGTTAAACCCAAGTGCAAAACCTTTTGCAATCACAATTGTGCAGCCGATTGTTCGGCACTACCAGAAGCCACCATCAAGTCGAGCTTGGGTTCCCTTTCAGCTTGTAACATTTTTCAATGCTCCACGAACTTCTGGTGATGAAGAAATCAATTTCATGGTTGATCTCTTGACCAGTTTGCCTGTGATCTACACCCCAAACAACTAGTCACTCTATGAAATTCCCAGCATGGTCGAAAGTTGTTCTCCCCCTACTTGATCTACCACATCAATCGCTTACGTGATCTACACCCCCAGAGAATACGTTGATTTGATTCCCACAATATGCCCCCCCCAAATCATTCAGTCTTAATGATGCATAGCAACAAACCAACCATTTTAGTTGCTATATATCCCCTGTGATTGCTTGTGACCGTCTTGTTAATGACCAGTATCAACCACATTTGACCACATTTGACCACTGAAAAACCCACCATTTTTCGGAGTCCCCAAGTCCTGGCTTGAGAACCCCCATCTCCCTACGAGCTCCCGGGCGCTGCCCAGGCGGAAGCGAGCTGCGGCCCGAGCTCGCCGCGGCTTCAGGAGGACGCAGTGGATGCCATGGCACAGGCAGCGGCCTCGGAGTGGTTCTTCGTAGTGAAGGAAGGACCCGTGGAATGAGGATCTTGTTTTTTGGATATTTTGGAAAATAAACAATTGTTTCTAATACATCCTGATACTATCTGACACTGTAAGCTTCTTGTTTAGTTTTTTTTTTCTGAATTGTTTCAGATTTGTTTGCAGGTTAAAGATGAATCATGGTATAGACTTTTTGGCGCGGCCAAAGCAATTGACGCAAAAGATCAATAAAGCTCCCCAATCATGGATATCATGGTATTCCCAAATTGACTGGCGATGCATTTGGGAACAAGTGCCAGATTTTCTGATGATTTGAGGCCAATTTGGGCCGCTTTGTTTTCCACATGCCCACCCTGCTGAAACCATCTTAAATCCCATGGCTGACTGGAGATGGTTGGGGTATGCCAGGGTCAGCCTATGGACAGCGGCCCTGCTTCGGGCAGATCAACATCTACTGATGGATGTCCCGACATGTTTGTTTTTTGTTCTTCCTCGAGTTTCTAACCTAGCAGCATCAGGGCAAATCCTTGGATGCCCCGGGAAAAACGGAAACATTTGTTTCCTAAGTTTCTAACCTAGCATCATTGTCGTGAAGTGAATGTGTTTCTAGATTCAAACTTGGAGGAGTTGAGCATTTTCACTGACTTGGTTTCGCGCTTGAAGGGCCAATAAATTCAATAAATTTGGCACAATAAACTCAACGACTAAAAAACTCACACCATTCCGGGGTATCCCCGCCTTCAGCAATGGGTTGATCGTCCTCAAAGGTGGATGTTTCACTGCTCCATGGCAGGAACCCGTGTTTGTGTTTGCATGTTTTTGCAGGTATTGAGACCAGATGATCCCATGGAGTGCACGGAATGGACGCGAAAGCGGCCCTTTGCCACAGAGGTGGAGCTCAGTTTCTTCCACGGGTACGATGCGGCCCCATTTTCTTGCTGTAGAGTATATCACTTATATTAGACATCAGCCAAGCGCAATGATCCATTCTCAGAGCATCATACGATGATTGTCCACAGCAGTTGGCATTTTTCGAGTGGGATCAGTGGCCAACACGGTGGATCATTGAGAATGGTTGCTGCATCGAGGAGGGAATTAAAGTATCACACCTGGGCGCCATTGACATGACCATAGGGAACCAGTACCAGGATGGAAGTCTTTGACCATGACGCATCCCACCCTTCGCGATTGTTTTTAAGGAACTGTGCCAAGGTTTGCACCATTAGGGTGGCCCTGGTCGTGTGCTGGCGGTACCACTAGTGGCGAGCTACCATGTGTGGATCTATCCAGTGGCAGCATGCAGTTGCTGACTGAGAGACCATAGCCGCCAGGTCAAGAAAGAAGGATGGACCAAAGGCTTCAAGCGGAACTTGGCATGTGTCTCGGTCAGCAAGCTGCCAGCATGGGGTTGTCAACAACTTTGTTTCCATCAATTCGGATAAATTGGCTGTTTTTAGTTGGTTCTATCAATTTGACATCCAAAATGATTTGTTCAATTCCAGTGATTCCAGACGACTGTGTGTCAGCGGCCTAAACTGTGAGAAACTGGCCGACCTATGACAGGATGCATTGTCAACATTGTCAACATTGTCAAACCGTTTTTAGCCTTTATTATGTAGCCATCGCCGGTTCTTTCAATTATTGCCAATGAAGAGCTATCGAGAAGGTTTGTTTTTTTTCAATAGTTAATTTCACCTATACTTTTTAGTATACTTACTGAATGAGCTATACTTTTTGTTATACTTACTGCATGCCAATTATTGTTTTTATAATTCTTGCCCATTGCATCCCATCGCTGTCAATTGTTCAACATCCCGTGCCAATTGCACAAAGCGTTCAATCGTCGCTGGTTCCTGTTGGCTTGGCGGCTTGAGGTATGATGGCGAGAGGTGCTACGTTACTTGTTGCTGAGCGTCGCTGCGCCGGATGACGGTGGGTGTTCAGGGGTTACATTTGTGGTGTCTTAAAAAGATGGTTGGTTTCATAATCTTTTCACTGGCTTGTGGTTTTAAGCATGTTTGTTTTCCCTGCTATTTGGGATGGCTGGTTGGTTTTCAAATGATTTGGGATTGCTTACAACCGCTAAACAGTTCATAGTTTCATGTTTCCATCTTAGAGCTTTCATGTTTGAGGATAACATTCATGGATCGATGGATGGCTTGGTGCACCCTTTCAATAGTGATCAGTGACAAACCAAGGCTTGGAAAGCTGGTGGCCTTTTATCACAACAGCTGGTCATCTAGCATAAGGAACCTCTTTGAATGAGATACGCTTTGGAGTAATGAGCCCAAGCAACTTCTTCCTGGGAAACATCCAACAGGTGCATGAACATCCTCACCTGTTGGCTATTCTTGGAGTTCTGTACGCAACTGAAACAGGAGTTGCTGAGCTTTTCACCCCCAGCTGCAGCAGAAATGGTTCTTCCATCTTCATTGGTTTACCCCAAGGGATAGCCACAGGTGGATGGACATGGCTTCATCAAGGACTTTGTCACAGCCCAGTCCTGGATTTGTTGATCTGGGTGATGCCACCGCGTCCGAGGCTGGTGAATTTTGAGGACGGCTGCTTGTGACTTGGCAGTCCAAGGGTTGAGCACTGGGCAACAGTTGGTGCTCTGACTTTGCCTTCCGTTGGCTTCACAACTTCATAAGTTAGTACTTTCAAGTTGTTTCTTATTGGGTGTTGGTTAGGTATAGCACATGAAGGTACAAAGAACATGATAAACCATTTGCAAGGCAGGCATATCTTCTCACATACCACGAAACCAGCGGCATCAGCTGGGTGGCTAGGATTTGCTGGGGATTCTGCATCACTATGGGAATTAATCATCAACGAAGGTTTAACTTAAGGGCATCCATAAACCTTGATTCTGACCCAGGAAAGCAAAACATGCTGCGGAAACTGGCTGTCACTTCGAAATAGCGACAGCTTTGATTTTGGGGGCTTTTGGTATAGACGTGATATGACGTGATTCTTTTGGTGGCATCGTTCATGTTTGCACGTATTGTCAGCATTGTGGATGAGCTCTTGGCGGGTAGCTGGTAGCTGTTCCCTTTGAGTGATCACAATCCAGTCACGGTCAGCGGAGCGATCCCAGTGAACGGTTTGATGCCATCATCAATGGTTGACTTGTGGTTGACGGAGGGTACTGAATCATCAATAACCAATCAACATTTAACAGATACATTTGTCGCCCATTGGATCAGCATCCGCGCACGAACTAAGTAGTAGATCTCCAAAATAGTTGGTTATCTGCAAGCATATCAGCCCTGCTTATCATTATTGGTATCATGGATCAAAAATCAGCCAATGACCATTGAATATTGACCATCCAACAGTTAGCTAACAACTCCATGAACCATCGATCAACCATAAACCAGCCAAACATGGACCAACTGTTGGCCATTAGCCAAACATTCAGCAACCATTAACTCGGCATTAGTCACCACTAACCATCATGATTTCATCATTCTGCCTAAGCCCGTTAGCACAACTGACCAAAATTATTTGGTGGTTTCGAATAAGGTTTCGTTGGCCCTATTGCCAAACGATTGGTTGATTGATTGCTTGACTAACATTTTGCCTAGAGGTTGAAACATGTTGAGACCACCAAGCAGAAAGTCACTCTCAGTTGCCCCAGGTATTCTGAGGATTACCTGGCCGCCCTTGACACTGCGCTTGACGCCGATCTGGGAGGCGCATGTGCCTTGCAAACCTGGCAGACCGTGGCGTTAGCGCACGAGATGCTGGGCTGAATGTGTGTGTGTGGTTGACTGCTTGGTGGAACTTAATGGTTGCCAACTCATGGTGACCTGTGGGTACAATCATGGGAGGAAGACCCTGGGTAAATGGTCAACTCAATGGTTGTAGAAAACAATGACTAGTGATGGCGGCTGGAGAGAGAGAGAGAGAGAGAGAATGGTTAATGATTGCGGTTCATGGTGTATGATAAGCTTTATGTTGACCTTGCAACGGTGGACCCTGCCAAAAGATATCCCAAGTGCGCACATCACACCATCAACTGGTTCCAGCGATTTATCAAAGAGCAATCGTCGGTTTAGTCGCAGGTTTGAAACGTTCAACATGGCTTTACAAGAAGTGTTTGTTGTTTCAAAAATGATGATTCAAGTTATTCAATAAGGCTGAGACAATGATTTACAAGGCTTGCAAACGAGACGATGATTAGAACTAATTGTTGGTTGTTTGTAATTAGCAATCGTTTATTGTCAGTTTTCCTTAATGAATGACAAATGTTTGCAACATTTGGGCAATGGTTGACAATATTACTCATGTGCAACCATGACCAGCAGCAGCAGATACAATGTTGGATATATGGAGGTAATCATCGGATAAACAATAACAAGCAATGCATCCAGCAATATGACACAGTACCTCAAGTCAGTTGGTTTGGAAGCAGAAACGCTATGAAACGCGACTTGTCATGGCACGCAAAACTGTAACTGAATCTCAACCGAAACTGGGCGACATTCTGTAGCAGGGATCCACTCTAATCGGCCAACAGCATTGGCAAAGGAGTAGCTGACCACTAGATTGCAGTAGAATGGTTCAGCTTCGATGTTGAGCCTTGATGTTTGTCACAAATAGCATCGCCAAACATCACCAACCATCAACCATCACCCACCATCACCCACCATCACCCACCATCATCCACCATCACCCACCATCACCCACCATCAGCCACCACCACCAAGCATCAACCACTCCAAGCCATGGTTCACTCCACCGGTTGAAGCATCCCCGGCGTCCCCAGGACCTTCCGCGACGTTGACCTGGCTGAACGGGATCCGCTGCTGCCTCCGGATGCCTTGCCGAAGTCGGATCGCTTGGCGCATGGCTTTGCGCAGGCCTACAGCAGGTGGGGCCGCCGTTCTGAGTGGATCATGTTTGGTTTCACACCGTTTTTTCTACGGTTGATAATCTGGCTGGTGGTTCGAAACTGACATATGTTTTTTCCATGGTTGATAGTGGTTGATAATAGTTGATGGGTGACATTAATGAAGAAAAATGGTGAAACAAATACTGGTTTGTGATTTGGGATCTGATGTTGGTTGATATTAGTGATGTTTGCGGCATTAGTGATTTTTTTCTATGATCATATAGTGATTTGTTTTGATATTAGTGATTTTGGCGAGTGTGATGATGTAGCTGGCTACTTATATGTGTTCAATCTCAATTCTAAGTTTGAAAATCAAAAAAGTGCATCATTTCTTGCTTTGTGATGTAGCAAAAAGAGCTTATCGATTTGGCCATCCATCGATTTAAGTCCATCATTAAAGCCTATCAATCGTATCTATGAAGCCATAGTGCTTTTATCTCATGTATTTGCTTCACACCTGTTGGTCCCCCCCATCTACTGGCATGTGTGCAAAAAAAAATCCTGGTTTTCAATCTTTGGAGTCATGCCTGGCGCAGGGCAGCTTGGTTAAAGCAGCCCTTTCCAGACGAAGAAGGGCCTCAGGACATGCGTTTCATGGAGGCTTTGCAGAGAGACTTGGCGCCATGCTGTGGGGCGAAAACTTGTGGGGAACAACTCGGTTGGTCAGATTAGTAAGGTTTCAGTGCGCTGTCTACTTGGGGGCAGCTCACTTCTCAAAGTAGCGACATGGAAAGTTTCTATCAGTGGTTGATTTTCAATTGGTTTGTTTGGATCAATGGTTGATATTCAGAACGTTTTGAGTAGTTTTTGTCAATGCTAAATATGGGTTGGTACTGGTTAGTCGTGGCAACTAGTCGGTGGTATGGAATAGTATTGGTCATATCGATTGTTGAAAGTTTATAAGTATTCGTAGCTGCTTTTGAATAATGATAATACCCTGATTTAACCATCAAATGCTGTATCATTAGCCGTCAGCCATCAATCAAACGTTCAGCAACCACTAGCCACTAACAATAATCAGTTCACCCTTCAACCATTAAGCATTAACCATCATTGAATTACCGATCAGCCACCATTCATGAACCCTCCACCTTTTACCATCAGATAGTCAGCGAGAACGCATCAACCAGCAATTAGCCATTGGCCATTAACCAACCATAATTAACCATTCGCAACCACTAACCATCACTCAACCATCACTTCACCGTTCATTCGCCATTAGCCAAGCATTGACCGAGCATTGGCCAACCATTCACCAACCATTAGCCAACAGCCATTCACCAACCATTCACCAACCATTAACCAGCCATTAACCATCAGCCACCGACTAACCATTCACCATCACCAACGACCTTCCCCCCTCTCCCGAGGCCAAGGCATCTCTGTGAAGCTTTGGCGCAGCGAAGCCGCCAGAGCCCCTCTGGCGGCCTGCGGCTGGTGGATGCCGCAGCACCTGGCGAAGGCGGTGGGGTTACCCATAGCAGTGGCCTCAATTATAAATCATCAAAGGTCATCATGTATATGATATATGATATATATATATATATGCAAGCGGCTTGTTTTCCGCGCTCATAGCCGTACTCATTTTTACATATCTCCCAATTGTGAGTCTTGTCGTGCGCCGTTGTTTTTGTCTGGTCGTCGTGTTGGGACAGGGTCGATGGTCGTGTGACTGATGGGGTGGGGTGGGGTGGGGTGGGGGAGTGGGGGGGTTTTGGTTGATGTTCAGTGCAAATTGCGCAGTGCGTGCATGCCACGCGAACGCACGTTTGCCTTTTGTGGATATTGTGGAGGTTGTGCACGTTGAAGTCACGTTGATCGTTGTGTTGGGACAGGGTCGATGGTCGTGTGACTGATGGGGTGGGGTGGGGTGGGGTGGGGGAGTGGGGGGGTTTTGGTTGATGTTCAGTGCAAATTGCGCAGTGCGTGCATGCCACGCGAACGCACGTTTGCCTTTTGTGGATATTGTGGAGGTTGTGCACGTTGAAGTCACGTTGATCGTTGTGTTGGGACAGGGTCGATGGTCGTGTGACTGATGGGGTGGGGTGGGGTGGGGTGGGGGAGTGGGGGGGTTTTGGTTGATGTTCAGTGCAAATTGCGCAGTGCGTGCATGCCACGCGAACGCACGTTTGCCTTTTGTGGATATTGTGGAGGTTGTGCACGTTGAAGTCACGTTGATCGTTGTGTTGGGACGATCAAATGATGATTGGTACAGGTTGCGTATCTTCTTTGCTTACTGGTTCAGAATGGCAGTATCCATCAGTGATAGTATCGGTTGATTGTTAATTGTTGCCAGTACTGACTCATTACTTCTGAAATTTGGTTAGTTTTTGCTGCATTGATGGTTACTTCCTTTGGTTCTTCTGTACAGGTTCGTTAACCCAAATCACAGTGTCCAATCAGCCACGATGAAGATAACCTTCTACTGTCCAACCGGCATTGTCCACGTTGACTAAAGTCCCATTAGACGAATGAATTCCCGCGTTCACGGGATATGTCAAGCCTTGGCACACTTTTGAGAAGCGCACGTCGCGCATCCAAAAAGTGCTTCTCGCTGTGGCGCCGGCAGCCATATTCATATATATATATATAGATATATTTTTAAATATATATATATATATTCATATATATATATAGATATCTATGTCATCACGAGTCATCATACGTCATCATCAGCATCATGAACACCACTCGATTTTTACCATCATTCGCCAACGTCGCACGCCGCAGGACGCAGCCACGAGCGTCAACATGTACTCTGAGTTTCCCGGTGGCCGAGCCTCCCAATGTGAGCCGATCAAGAAACACCTCAGGGGCCCCGTCAGGGGCCTACTGTAACCGTTGCAGTTCCAGTTGTGTCACAAATGCAGGGATCACAGCCTCTTTCGGAGGACTGAGCCTGAGGCTTTGTGGAGGTGTAACATCCGTGGGGCAGTGTGTTGCACCCCTTGGAGCGCAGAAACCACATGTGGGCAACGACGGGCAATTTTTGTATCAAGAGGATTCATGCTAGATCCAGATTGATAGACCACTTCCAGTTGAACCAAAATTAGCTGGGGGTTATTAATGTGGATGTCCCGTTGGTGAACAATTGGCATGTAGATATATGTATTGTGTAAGAAGTCATCGAACTAGCATTGATACCATGTCACAGAGTGTGTGTGCATAGATTTGATGTGCGCGCATGAACATAGGTACACACATACACGCATGCAAGCGTACACGCATACAAACGTACATGCATACAAACGTACATGCAGTTACATGCACATAAAGGATGAGCCACAGCAGTCTCAAATCCCTTCCACTCAAGCCATCTATCCAGAAGCAAATTCGATTCCTGAGCCGAGCTCAAGCCGCCAGTGAGCACTACTCCCTGACCTATGCCAGCACTCATCCCTGACCTATGCCAGCACTACCCCCCCCAAAAAAAAGGATTGATGCAATGATGGCATGGCTGCCCCTCGCCTTGTTTCAGCCGGTCAAGGCTTCTGCTGTTGGCTGGCCGCGGCCGGCCCAGTGACAGCCGGCTCGAGAGCCGCTGGTGCGGAGCGCCACGGAGGTGCCGCTGGCATGGGAGTCATGTTGACACCTGGGGCAGTTCATAGAGATTGTCATTGGAGATTTACAATCTATTTCCTAGTGATCCACCAGGTAAGAAACCATATAAATATAGCCACTTGGTCAAGCCATAAAAGATCTAGAATGATAAAGATTTTCCACACATATGATGACTCACTGTACTGCGAGTTGTTCATGGTCGTAGTGTTGCAGTATAGCTCATAGGCGTGATAGATGTTAATAATAAACCTGCAACACTTTGACCACACACACACACGGATATTATATATATATATATGTAGTTGGTGATTTTCCCAGCTATAGGTGTATATAATTTGGATCTCCCACTCAAGCCGTCACTTCACCTGATGATCGACATGCCCTGCTGCATCAAGCTTGGCTCAAGCTTGGCAAAGTTGTGTCATTGAAACGATTCGTTTGAACCAACGATCCGTGGGGCTTCTCACCATGGCTTTCTTGAAGCTGGCACTGGTGGCTGTACTTGCCAGCGCTGCCGCTGAATGTCAGAACTGCGACAACGAAGAGTTGGGCCTGTTGCAGGCGAAGAATCAAGAACAGCAGTCACGTGGCAGTAGGGTGTTATGGCTGCTGATGGTGGGGTCAAGCTACAAGAGCTATGGATGATGGACCAAAAAGCTAAGGGGTTGGAATAGGATTGCTATAGACTGGAAGTGATCTGTTGATCGTGGGCCAAGTTGCCTGGCGGTGACCCATGTCCAAATGATCGCAGTGGCCTTGAGCTGGTGGGCTGGACCAGCATCTTTACAGCCCCAAGCGTCCCAAAAAGGGTTTGAGACGAAACCAATCACTGGGCATCCCAATTTACGGATCCCTCTGGAAGCGAAATGATAGAAATTCTTCCAACCTTTTGAAAGTTCTACTGTTGATTCGATTTAAATTGGCCCGCAACGGGTCATGATTATGCAAACGGCTTGAATAGTAGAACCACGGTCAGCAATGATGAACCTGTATGAACCAGTGATTGACGCCATATCATAACTGGTGACCATACTCGATTAGCGAGCAATTATGGCCCATTCTTATATCACCAAATACACTATTGGTAAATCATTGTGTGAACCTCCGTTAGCCGTTGAATTTAACGCTTGACGGATTCTGACTAACTGACCAGCTCTGACCGGATGAAATGGAATTCTGAGTCATGACAGATTTGGGTATGTGTAGGATGTGTGGGTCAGCAGTATAAAAAACTTATCTTGACCATAGATATGGATGGATTGGAATCATTGAGCATCCCAACAGCCAGGCTGTTTTGGTCATTTATGGGATGTGAACAGCCAGGGGTACAGGGGCACCTTGACCCTTGTGGCCTTTGGGGACATGAAACTGCACCAAATGTGGTGGAAGATTCATGATCACAGATCTGTAAGCCCCTAGATTTCACGGTTCATCACCAGAGGAAACCGGTGAAACCGATGGTTGTGCAACTTAAAGCTGGATCATTACAACAAGCATTTGTGAACCATTTTACCATGGTAATAATGCCCTGCTATAAACCAGGATTCACCCGAATAGACCATACAAAGGGGGAATGGAAGCGATGCTTGGTTTGAGGTTAGGTAAGTTCTTTCATTCTTTAAGCTACTTTTTTGTTGACATGTCCAGATGTTCTATGACAAACTCTGATGAAAAGATTTGGTTCTAGATCTTGTCGTGGTGATGATGGTGATGATGATGATGATGATGATGATGATGATGATCTCAAGCTTTCCAACTCGGAGAGACACGACGATCAGTTGAAGCCCACGGTGCTTTTACACGGCTGAGATTTTCGGGGAGACCGCCCTGGGGCATTCCGAGCGTTCACCAAAACTCGGGGCGCTCCCAGCGCAACGACTTGACCGTCTATTATCATGAAGTTTAAAGCATCATCATGAGCCATGATTCACCATCATTAACCATCATTACATGTTTAGTTGATCATCGTTAAATCATCAACCAGCAAACAAGATTTAATGAACATCATTGATGCCTATAGCGATTAGCATCATGAATCGCCTCATCATCAACCAGCAAACAATGACCCATCATTGTTGCATATTGATGCCATTCACTAACCATTCACATCATTTGAAACCACCAACCGGTCATGAATCACTATCACTTAATGCCAACCCTGGATCAATAACCCCTTGATTAATAGGGGGTATCACCCAAAAGCCTTGGTTTATCATTAAAAAGGCACCCCCATAATCAATAAACCCCGGGTTTAATATATACTCAATTTGCCACTGGTCAACCATCAGTTCACCATCACTCAGTGATAACCCAGGGTTTACTAATCCGGGGTTAACATTACCATAACCACAATGAAGCCTTCTCATTGATCCAAGGCCAGACTGGTCCAAGATCTTGGATGCCGCCAAGGGAGCTGTGAACACCGGTTTGGGCAAGGCCACTGGTCAGATCACCCAGGCACCTTCGGCAGATCCAGTTGTGATGGTGGAACAGGGGGAGGCCATCTCAACATGTTTGCGGGTGCTCAACCACCGGATCCCCAGGTTTTTTTGGGGGGCTGAAACTGTGGATTGACCACCACTTACGGGCTGAAATGGCTGCGGTGGGACGAAACCAAAGCTTCTCACAGCTGCGAGTTGGTCATCACACGAAACGTGGACTAACAGGCTATCGTTGGGATAAACAAAGAAGAACTGACAGCCTCTCCTTTGCAACTATGATCAACCATGTGCAAATGGCATGGTTCACAATGAGGTTTCACCGGTCAGACCTGAACCAGAACTGCGCCCGTCTTGCTGAAAGGACTCCGGTTGCGTTGCCTCAACCCTCCGTTTGAGGTGGTGAGCAGCATGAACGATTTCGCCATCGATGCCGAGACCAAGTTCAACGCCACCCTGGCCAAGTACAACCAGATCACCAATGAGACGCTGACCGTGGCTCAGAACCTCACAAAATTCAAGGCTTTAGTACAGGCGGGCACCGTCAGGGCTGGGTATGGCCTGTGTCTCTCATGCATGGCAGCGTCACCCAACCCCCAGATGGGTGGTCGTCACGAGTGATGGGGATGAAGAGTTTAACTATTGCGGTTTTTTGCAATCCATGCAGTTGTGGAGATTGTGGCAAACGTCATTGCCACTTCCGCAATCCACCACGGCCTGGTTCCACCAGGGGGATGATGGGAACTCACATGAATTGGGCATAGTGATCTCAAGGGACCGCAGGAAGGCAGGTTGCCCACATGGTGGGGAACCAGGAATCTCTTGCCCATCATACGTTGTCATAAACCATAAGTGGGGGATGACCAATGGTTGATACGAATGATAGGTTGCTTAGTTGGTGTGACCGATGGTTGCTAAAGGTTGAAAATGGTTGAACCATGTGTAGCAGTGCTTGTCAGCCAACCAAAAGTGCGAGGACAGTCAAAGTGATGGTGCATATATCAGGGGTTTGTAGCGGTCAATGCAACAACAAGCTTGCAACCGATGGCCAGACGCGAGGTTCGAAAGCCGTTTTTCAACAAAACCAGACCAAATGACCTGTTTGATGTTTCATCATGTTTGTATTTGTTCAATTGCCAACAATCATTCAACAAGGGTCAGCATGCCTTGGAGTGATCCCTAGATATCCCTAGTGGATTTGCTAAGGGATGGCATGCAACGTGAATCATGTGATTCAAGTGGGCCGTGGCCGGCGGACTAGTGACTCTAGTACGAAACATGCCAGACCCTTATACTCTTGGCTCCGATTTCTTACTCATCGGAGTCATCCATCCCTTGGCTAGCAAAACAGCAAAAGCGTATATTGACAACAGGTGATCCACAATGCACCGCCAACCTTCTTCCGAAGATGGGATCTCAATTGAAGCTCACCACCGCCACCCCAGTACGATATGGCCAAACAGATTCCCAGATTCACCAAGTCTTGTGGAATCGCAAAGCGCACTTCGTCAGAGCCTGGCCTGAGGACACCATTGCGAAGTATGTTCCCTTCTACACGAATGCAGTGGTTCAAGTGAAGGATGCCCTGGACCAATCCAAGTTGTTGTTGAAGACCTTCGGCCCCGAGGAGACGACCGTTGCTTTGGTAATGTCTTGCTGGTAGGATCTCCAGTCTTACAAGGCGTTGTTGCTAAACAGTAGATATTGGCCTGTGCAATCATGTCGCAGCTATCAGTTGATATTGGATTTGGTTGGTGCTCCTGTTGCTTGTCAAGTTATTGCTTTTCGTGTTGGTCAACGTTACGACCACGCAGCTCAAAGATTGTACCTGTATTGGCTCACCATCAACCACTACCAATCCTCATCAACCATCAATCAACTATATCTTTAAATATCAACATCCATTAACCATCAGTTGGACCGTTCCCACGAACCATTCGCCATCAACTGCTACCAACCATGGTCAACCACCTAGTATTCATGGTCTACCAACCATTGACCATTGCGGCCCCCGCAATTGGCAAGCACAATAGACCATCAGTTATTTGCCTGTCAATATCCATGGATTAACCATCATCAATTCATGACCAATTGCCATTTGTTGACCACTACTAAACAAATCTAACCAGCAATGTCCTACCTATTATAGCCATCATTATATACTCACTATGACTCACTACTTGAATGCGAATCTCCACCGGTACCTGGTTTCTGCTCGCATGCTTCTGGGGGTCCTCCCTGGGCTTCCAGCTTCACGGCACCAAGCCGACTGCACAGCAGTCGTCATACGACATTGGTGGCATCACGGAACCATCATAGCCATTTAAAATCATCGACTAACCATCAATCAATCAACCGACAATCTTACTTAGCCATCAATCACCCATCAATTCTTACTCAATCACTCATTTTAGACAACATCCATTAACCCTAAATGAGTTCAACCTTACTCATCAACAATCCACCCCAACACCCCAGGTCCCGCCAGCCTGGCGGTGCAGGACTTGTTGCAGAAGATCGACGACGTCAACGCCACCGTCACCGCGAAGTTCAGCGACCTGGCACGCTCGGCCGGGCACATCGCGGACGACGTGAGCACCGTCGCTGTGAAGGTGCGGAGCTGGGAGCTGGACCAGCCGCGGGGGATCCCGTTGAGGCCAGGAGCAGGTCCCAGGAGTGGCAGTGAATGAAGGCATCCTGGATGGTTGGATGGTTGATCAATGTTGCTTAGTGCTTGATTTTTGCTGGCTAGTGGCCGTTTACTGGTTGGGTAAGGGTTGGATGAATGGTTGGTTTACTGGTTGGTTGATTGGTGGTAAATTTGAGTGATGATGGTGAGCGAACGGTTGATTTGTGGTGAGTAAATTGTGGATAAATGCTTGGTTGATGGTTGATGACGGGTAGCTGATCGCCAACAGCACCGTGCTTCATCGTGAGTCATAATCGATGTCATAATGGTAAATGATAGATCATGATAGGTATAAATGGTACGGTATATAATTGCAGTCGGTCCTAGTTCAAGGCTGCATTTTGTTCATTAGAACTGCGATGCCAACAGCCGAATGGTTCGATATACTAACAAATGGTTTCTATGCGATCCATTGTGGGTCCCCGCCGAAATGACCCAGAATGATGCGTCAATGTTTGGAGTAAACCATTTGTGGACCTGTGACAGAGGTTATCCAGGCATGCAATACCCAGAAACCACTGTGGCTACCGCTCGACACGACGATGGAGAGTCGATCGATGAATCTTGTCGTTGCGTTGATCTTCATTGGTGGGTTGGTGTAGAAAGCTGAGGTCATTCAGTTCAATGTAAAAACTACCAAGTTGCTGTTGCTTATGTTGGTGCTCTACTGCTGATGTAGTGGTTTTCACCAGCGATCCACTTAAACGCTTAAATCACCAGCTATCAAGCTGATAAAACCAGTGGTCATGAACCTGTCGATCGCAGCCATGGCGACTACAATACTATTGTCAGCCAATGTCAACCAATTAGTCCGTCCTTAATATGAATTGACACCATCATTTGCGGGGCCAACAGGTTCCACCGTTCAGCTTCGTACTGTGCAACTCAGGACTATTCCAAAACCTGGAGCGGACTCAAGGACGGGTTTGCGCGGTCGATTCCAGCTGTTGGGAAGCCTCCGGATTGTTGTTTCTCGCTCGTAGAAACTTTAGCTCCCACGACTTGATTGTAGATATTTGCAGATATCTCCACACCAGTATATGCATATGTTTCATAAGTTTATCCCAAAATGTTTCCCTGGTTTATTTGCATGATAATGCTTCTTTGTTTGCTTTCATAGTACCATGACTGAACACACTCACACACACAATAATTGTTTCTCCATCCAGCCGTTGTTCATCACTGTCAGCGCAAACTGTCTTCCGCTGACAGCATGTGTCAAGGTTGCTAATTTGATCATATATTTGAATCTCAATGACAATGTACTTTTGTAGCGATGCCTGCTCCCAAGCAAATCAAAGAAGAGTTACCCCGCGCATTTGCAAGACATGTATGATCCAGGATCCACATGTTTGTGGCACCAACCAAGTGACATGGTTTGCACATGCTTCTTGTTGTGCCCTCCCAATAATTTGATTCCCTGCTCACATGGAACCCATTGGTTCGCCGGATTTCACCATGGTTGAGCATTTGCTAACGTGTGCAATGCAGGCCTCCCCGAAGTCCCAGTCCCGAAGTTTTCAGGAGAAGTTGAACTACATCAGTTCCACCACGGCCTCTTTGAACGAACAGTTTACAGAGAAGCTTGACGCTTTCACAGGCTCTGATCCGTTGGTTGGTTAGTTGGTTGGTGGGTGGATTGGTTGGTTGGTTGATTGGTTGGTTGGTTTGGGCACTCAGATATGGCCGAGGGAAGGTTGTTGCTCCTGACGGTGTCATCTCCCATTTACAGCCCAAGATCAATAATGATTATGCAGTCTTGTAGCATGATCAATCATTATTTAATCACAATGAACCAATTTACTCATTGACCCATGCTGCATCGGCTTGTTTCTACTATCATTTGGCGATCATGTTGCCATCATGTATTGGATATCACCCTATGGGATTCTCTCGGGATGAGCTGCTGCGAAGCGCAAAGTTGCATCGCGACACAGGTGTGCTGGAACCGCCTTTGACCTTGGCTTTGGGGGAGAAAGCCAGCACACGGATTGCCAACCTGAAGTACACCACACGGCAGATGTTGATGCACTTGCAGCACTTGACGGAGGTATACCAAGCAGGACCATGGATCACCATGGATCACCATGGCAGCGCGGCCTGGCTGTGGCTTGTTGGATTCAAAGCATTTCGTTGAACATGACTCGATGAATCACTACTTGAATGTGCACCCTCACTTAGTAAGTGGACACTAACCACGGCTTCTAGGGGTTATCTGCGACCTTGTCGGGCTTATAACCATGCCTAAAAACATCTAAAATCCCAGCTGCACATCCAAGTAGCATTAGCAACGGGCAGTTCCAGGCTCCCCGCTGGTTCCACCTTGGGGTCGCTTGCAAACGCTTTCCCCCGCTTGGGGGGCGAGCCACCTTGTAGCTTCAGCGATGGTGTGGAGCCTGGGGTGCGGCTGGTTGAATTGACGCTTGGCTTTCCGTCATCCACTGATATGGGGGCCCACCTTTTTTTTGACCCCTTACCTTGTTTTTTTGACCCCTGCCTGTTTTTTTGACCCCTAACCTTGTTTTTTGACCCCTGTGAATTTCGACCTTTGACCTTGTTTTTTTGACCCCTTCCACCTTGTTTTTTTGACCTCTGCAACCTTGTTTTTTTGACCCCTGACCCTGTTTTTTTGACCCGTCACCCTGTTTTTCTGACCACTGACCCTGTTTTTTTCACCCCTGACCCTGTTTGCCTGACCCCTTGAATTGGCTTCCGGGATTGCACGAGTAGAGGCAGGAGGGGGAAGCAAGGGGAATGAGAAACGGAAGGAAGAAAAGGAAGGAAAAGAAGAGAAGGAAGACGAAGGAATGGACGGAGCGGAAAGAAGGAAAGGAACTGAAGGAAGGGAAGGAAGTGAAGGAAGGGAGGAAAGAGAAAGCAGTAAAGGAAAGAAGGGAAGAAAACGAGGGGAAGGAAGGCAAAGAATTGGAAGGAAAGGCAGGAATAGAAGAAAAAGAAAGGGAAGGAAGAGGAGGGATCACCCAAATTAACTACCAAATGGCCCTTAATCATCCCGCATAAAATGATTTACACTAGGTAGTTCAGCTAAGCAACTATAAC